>APFE030280787.1:0-11093 GCA_000404065.3 Pinus taeda | reverse complement strand
TTTTTTTTAACTAAAACGGTTGTGTTTTATTGAGAATTCCAGGTTGGGCAAAGCCTAATCAACCGAATTAAAATTCATGAATTTACATGAGCACCTCTCCCAGTTAAGGGATGATTGCCAAATTCAAAACCCGTGCATTTATGCTAATCATTCCACTTTGCTGAGTGCAGTCTGTGTTTGCCAATCTGTCCGCCTCCTTGTTTAAATCTCTGAGGATATGAAATGTTTGAGGAGAAATCCTTCAGAATTATGTTCACTCTTGAGAGCTGTTTATTTAACAGAGGATCCTTTAACCCTTCCTTGCTTCTTAATGCCTTTATCAGCAGTTCTAAGTCCCCAAAAATGATGATTTCTCTTTGGCTTTCTTTCCTGGCTAATTGGCAGGCTTTTAAGAGACCAAGAACTTCTGCCTGGTTGTTGGTTTTCGTTCCTAATCCCCAACTGAAATCTTCTTTTTCTCCACTCGGATAATAAATTACCCCTCCTGCTCCTGCAGTGCCTGGATTTCCTTTAGAAGCGCCATCAAAGAAGATAGCGCACTTGCCCTGGGATTTCCACCACTGCTGAAATCTATCCTCGGGGTCTCGGACCTGCCATCTTTCCTTGTGGGTTGGTCAAGTACTTGCTGAAGGTCTGGTAGTGAATGAGAAACCGTCCAGCCAGGTCTTTTCCTCTGTTCGAAGAGAGTTGTCATCTTTGACTAAAGAATAGTTCAGGGTTTCGAGAAGGAGTTTCTTTGCCTGTTCTGCCACTTTTTCTGCTGCTATTTCATTTTGGTTGAAGATAATTTCGTTCCTGGCAAGCCAGAGCTTCCAGCATAGATATTTTGGAGTAGCGATCCATATCTTGTGCCATGGAGATTTGCTAGCAATATTATGTGGGTAGCTAGCTTTCCAAGAGGTGAACATTTCTGCTATCGTACATTGAGCTGAGGGTCTCACATTTGTTCCTGTCAGAAAAATATTCCAGGCCTTCTTGGCATACTCACAATTGATAAACAAGTGATATGTGGTTTCCTGAGCATTTTTGCATAGAACACATCGGTGGGGGCCTGCTATGTTTCTCTTGCACAGGTTTTCTCCGGTCAAGATCTTATTATGGAACAGAGTCCAAAAGAAAAAGTTGATCTTGGGAATGCTAAAACTGTCCCATACCTGCTTCCATACTTCTTTCGAATGAGGCGAGTTCCTTTTGCTTTGCAATTGTAGATATCATTGCCTTGCTGTGTATACACCCGTCTTTCCCCATCCCCAGGAGTCTTCTTCATCTCTATGGACTGGAGCGAAGTCTGAAATCGCCTTTTTAAGGGCGTGAAGCTGTGTGTCGAGTTGCGCTGGTGCCTTGGGGAAATTCCAGCATTGCCACTCTCCTCTGTTATCCCATCCAGCAATGTCTTCGATCTTGCAGATTCCTTTTGACCGTAGCCATACTCTTATCTCTGTAATTTCACTATTTTCTTTGAGGGGAGGGTGTCCCATGACTCTGTCCTTCCATAACAAAGTGTTTTTGTCGTTCCCAGGAATTTTGAACAGGTGGGTTTTGAAGAATTCAATACCTTTGCTGCATAACTTCCAGGGTTGCGTTCCTTTAGGGGCTTTCTCTGGAATGAAGGATCTGATTGACTGGTGTTTGAAATATTTGTATTTTAATATCAGGCTGACAGGGTGACTAGGCTCATCGAGCAACTGCCACAGTAATTTGCATCCCAACACTATATTTGCTAGAAGAGGATCTCGTATTTGGAGTCCTCCTTCCTCCACAGGTCTTTTTGCTGTTTCCCAATTTATCAGATGAAATATATTGTCATTTCCTCTCCCTCCATTCCACAGGAAATTTCGCATAAGACTGGAGATCTGATCTGAGATTTGCTTTGGAGTTAGCATTAAGGAAGCCTGGTACGTGGGTAGTGCCGAGAGTACAGATCTAATGAGCGTAAATTTGCCTCCTGTGGTGAGCCAATAACCCCCCCATCCTGCAATCTTTTTCTTAAATTTGGAGATCACTTCTTCCCACAGTTGATTCCTGTTGGATTCCTTTGTTATATGAAGACCCAAGTATTTTAATTTGTCCCAATCTACGTACCCATTGAAACCCAAGTCGCTGGCAATTCTGTTGATTGTCTGCTGATCTGTGTTCCACCCATAGACAACACTTTTCCTTTCGCTGATTAACACTCCAGAGATATTGCAAAACTTTTTGAGGATGATTTTGAAGGAGTTCGCGATTCGAAGAGATGCACCCCCAAGCATTAATGAGTCATCAGCAAACAACGCGTGGTTCATTGGGTCGATTTCCTTCACAATCCTGATTCCTGGGAGGTTGCCATTTTGTTTTTCCAAAGTTAACTTTCTACTCAGAGAGTCTGCCATCAGTATGTAAAGAAATGGAGACAAAGGGCAGCCCTGCCTCAGTCCCCTGGTGGCTAAGAAGAAATCTGCTGGTCTGCCGTTTATCATAGGGGCTATCCAGATCTTTTCTAGACATGCTTTGATTAGATTTATAAACTCTTGATTGAAACCGAAGGCTGTGAGGACCCTGTACAAAAAAGAGCGATTAACTCTATCAAAAGCATTACACATGTCCAGTTTTATAAGCATACCTTGTTCTTTGCGCGAATGGCTCGAGTGCAAAGCTTCTTGGACTTGGATAACATTGTCCAGAATGTGTCTTCCTTTCACAAATCCCCCCTGAGCTGGAGAAATGAGCTTTTGCAAGAGAGGCTTGATTCTGCTCGCCAGAAGTTTGGACACAATCTTGTAGGACGCATTGCATAGAGATATCAGCCTGTACCTGTCAAAAGATCTTGGATTTATCTCCTTAGGAATTAAGGCAAGAAAGGTTGAGTTGATTTCGCCCCCTATCCTTGCCTTTCTCATGAATCCACGTATCATTCTGAGGAGGTCTGGTTTGACTAATGCCCAACAGATTCTATAGAAATGGATAGTAAAACCATCTGGTCCTGGCGCTTTGTTAGGCTCCATAGACCACACAATGTTGAATACTTCTTCTTCCGTTACTGAGCTCATGAGGTTTTCATTATCCTCCGCACTGATTAGTTTTGGAATGTTAGCGAGGAACTCTAGTGTGTCATCCTCACTCCCCTCCTTTTCTGTTGTAAGTAGATTTTGGAAGTGATTTACAGCAGCTTCCTTGATTTGGGCGAATCCTTTACAAGCCTGTCCATTAGGTAAGATGATTTCTGCTATATGGTTTCGGCTGAGTCTAGCCCTAAACTGTTTATAGAAGTATGTGGTATTTCTGTCCCCAGCTTTAAGCCACAGGCTGCGAGACTTTAGACGCCAGTACTCTTCCTCGCTTCTAAAAGAACAATATGTATTCCTTTGTGCAATTTTTTCTTGGTCTAAGTCCATGGAATGAATGTCTTTCTCTTCGAAATCAAATTGAATTTCTTCCAGCTATGAGACAGCCTCTTTCCTCTTACCGGTGGGAGTTTTCATAGGTTTCTTTATCCACTCTTTAAGAGCCTTCTTTGTATTTTTTATTTTTTGCTCCCAAACATAGCTTGGGGAGCCTGAGACTTCTGTGCTCCAAGCTGCTTGGACTGTTTCCATGAATCCTTCCCTTTCCGCCCAGAGAGGACTGAAGCGAAAGGGGAGGGGTCCAAGATCCTCTTCTTCTTTCAGGCAGAGGAGTACAGGTTTGTGATCCGAACTGAGCTTTGGAAGGATCTTGTTTATGACTATTCTTTTCCCCATCATTATAGAGCTGCTGACAAGAAATCTATCCAACCTTGCTACAATATGATTTTCCCCTGTTCTGTTGTTGGTCCATGTGTATTTTCCTTTAATTGGCTTGAAGTCTACTAATTCCCTCTGTAGTATTATGTTCTCCACTGTGGTTAGAAAAGGGTCTCTTGAGTAAGTCCCTCCTCTTTTCTCTTTAGGATCAAAAATTATGTTCAGGTCGCCTCCTATAATTATGTTTATGAGATTGTTGTGATCTAAAAACTCTGATAGAGTCTTCCAGCATTCTCTCTTTTCCTCGTAGTGGACAGGAACATACATATTAAACAAGGCTATTCTAAGATTGCTTGCTATATGCCGTAGTTCTGTATATATCCAATGCTGGGTCTCGAATGATCTTTCTAGGGTGAAGGAATTTTTTGCCCAGAATGTTCCTATTTCTCCAGCCGTGCCTCTTGCACTCACAACCTTTCCAGAGTCGAATTTCCATTTGGTGTTACAGTTACTTAGAAGGATATCCCCTTCTACTTTTGTTTCTTGGAGCATGAGGATGTCTGTGGGTTCCATTTTCAAAAGATCTTTTATGGCTTCTGCTTTTGTGGGATTCCCCAAACCCCTGCAGTTCCAAGAGATCAGCTGCATCATTTACCACTTATAGGAGTTGGCCCTCCTCCTTTGGGGGCCCTAGGCCTGGTATTCCTCCCAAGTGTCATTTCTATGGTGGCTTGACTGCCGAGGGTTTTTTGTCTTTCTGACTCCTCTTCTCTATTTTCCCTGTTTGTTCTTCGTCCAACCTTTTTTGCTGTCCTTTCAAATGTTTCATCATCTGATGAGCCCACATTCTCTGTGGTTTTCTTCTTTTGTTTGATAATATCAGCGTAGGTAGGGGAGGAAATATTGCTTGGGGTAGGGGTTGAGTTATTACCTGGATCTATGATGTTGTTATTCTCCAGCTGAGGTGGATCCTCTTCCTCTGCCTCTGGAGGATCTGTAGGCGGCGTGAGGATTTCAAAGGGGTTTTTGTCCCCTTCATTGCTGGTTGTGTCTCTGCTCCCGATGTTTTGACTGCTTGTATTTCCATTACCTGCTTTATTCTCTGTCTCTTTGGCCTTATTTTTGTTGCTCTGTCTGTTGTTTGTTGGTTTCTTTTCCTGTTTCCATTGTTCTCCCCTTTCCTTCTCTATTGTCTCCTCATTTCTCTTTTTGCAGTATCTTGCAAAGTGCCCGTACTCATGACAGTGCTGGCACTTGAAAGGCAGCTGTTCATAGTCGAGCTCTTGGATATATGTCCAGTCTGCCACCGTTAGCTGAATTTCTTCAGGTAGTCCTATTTCCAGATCAACCTCCACGCAAATCCGAGCGCAGGAGAATTGGTCCTTCCTTGGGGCCTGATCTATGTACCTTCCTAGTGCATTGCCAATGGATTGCAGTGAGTTTTGGCTCCAGCAATGAAGGGGAAGATGCGGGAGGCGCACCCAGACAGGAAAAACCTTGGGCACATCTTGTGTTGGGTTGAAATCTGGGGTCCATTTGTTCAAATAGAGGCCTTGAGGGCCCATGAAGTATGGCCCATTTCTAAAGATCAGGCTTCTGTCATCTGCATTTTCAAACAAGAAGATGAAGAACCCTTTGCCTACGAAGTAACTCTTTATTCCTTCGTTAACCAGAGGTAACCAATTTCTTCTAAACCATTCTTCGACTGCTTTAGGGGATCGCCACAGTCCGGTAAACTGGCCAATGAGGCCTCTTTCTACGAGATTCAGTGATGATTTACAGGTTTCCTCCACTGGCAGGGTCACCTTGGGGATACTGTCCAGTTTTTTAACGAACTTTTGCTGCAGGCCTGTTGGCTGGCGTTTTCCTGCAGCAGCAACCAGATTTTTGAATGCTTCGAGCTCCGGAGGTAAGGGAGGAGGGGCCGCAGGGCCACCTCCAGGCTCCATGGGGGAGGACGCGTGAAGGAAATCGCTTCAGTTGGCGCGGCTAGGGTTGCAGCAGCGCAACAAAAAAAATCGGAGATGGAATTTTTTGATTGATATTTTAAATTTTAAAACCACACACACACACACACACACACACACACACACATACACACATATATATATAACTTGTAATTAAATTTTCTAAATAAAATAATGAAATATTAAAAAAATATAATGGAAAATTTCAAAAAAGCATCCAAAGTATATTTTAGAAAAGTATATAGCTACTTTTAGCATTGTGATTATGGTAAACCATTAATAGAATTAACATTGTGATTTAATGAATACTAAAGTGTAAATTAAGTTAGTAAATATTATTCTTATCATATAATGAGTTATAAGAAAAGAGTTACTTGGGTTATTTCAAGTGGTTGAGTGAAATGGTTGTTATCTTAACCATCTAGGTTCAAATCGACGAATTATAATGCCTTGATGAATATTTTTGTAATGATTTCGAGCTTTGTGATCTCTTAAGTGGGTATACCTATGGGCTAGTCTGGTACCAACGACCTCAGTCTAGCCCGAGGGCTTCGTGGGAGGGAGATTTCTTTCCTTAAAAAAAGAGAGAAAAAGAACTTAAAAAAAATAAAAATTATTTTTATAAGTATGTAATTTATTAACTATAATAATAATAATAATAATAATAATAATAATAATAATAATAATAATAATAATGATAATATATATTGAGTATGAATATACTTCATCTTCATATTAAAATATGATCAATGAAATATGAAAGAGTTATGAATTTTGTATTTTAAAAATGATAGGAAATCAATAATTACTTGTTTTTTAGGGGAAAACTTCTTTTTACAATGAATATAATGTACAAGACGATATTTGATGATCATAACACTAAGTTTAACATGGGGCTTATATAGGGCTTAACATTCTCTTCCCCTTCAAACAAGTGTTGTCCTCAACACTTGATTATCTGTAGGAGTTGAACAACTCATCTTCCGATGTCACTTCTTCTACTGGCACGTTCTTCCATTTGATGAGGTACTAAGTAATTGCTTTGTTTCTTAGCTGCTTAATCATTGTTTCTATGATTGTTTCTAGTTCTTATATGATTTCCCCTTCTTCATAATATTTGGTAAAATAGTTTGGATTAGGATCTTGTCACCGATTACCTTCTTTAAACAAGACATGAAAGACTGGATGTGCATGTGTAGATTGATGCAATTCCAATTTGTAAGCTATACTTCCAATTCTTTGCAACACCTTATAGGGGCCATAACACCTCGGTGCTAGTTTATTGTCCTTATTGTGCTGCTCAAGGGCCATCTACTTATATAATTTTAATCTCACAAATACCCAATCCCCCACTTCAAATTACATTTCACTGTGATGTTGATTTGCTGCTTGTTTCATTTTATTTTTTGCTATAAACAAGTTGCCCTCAAAAGTTTGAGAATATATTGTCGATATCATATGTGGTCCTCTACTGCTTGAGCCTTTATAGTCCCTTTCAAGGGTGATGTGATGGATGGAGGATGATATCCATAAAATGCCATAAATGGTGACATTTTTTATGAAGTATGGAAGGATGTGTTTTACCACCATTTTACCAAGGGAAACCATTTTCTCCATTGTGTCTATTTATCACATGTAAAGCAACATAGACATCCTTCTAAATATTTATTAACAATCTTAGTTTTCCTTTCAGATTAAGGATGGTAAGAGGAGGAATGAGCCAATTGAGTACTCGAACAAGAAAATAATTCATTCCAAAAATTTCCAATGAAAATTGGATCTCTGTCAGTTATAATAATATTCAATATTACTTGTAGCTTTTGGATTATTTCCATGAATTCTTTTGCCACAATCCTTGCTTTAAAAGGATGAAAATGAGAGAAAAAATGGGCATATATTAGCATTCGATCTACCACTACCATAATGAAACTTTTTCCTTCATATTTGGATAAAACTATAATAAAATCCATTGAAACTTCTTCCTAATATTGGCTTGGCATGAGTAATGACTAAAGGAGCCATGGGGTCTTCATTGTTTCTCCCTTATTTTTTTGGCATACCACGCATTAAGGCATAGTTTTTTGCACATTTGATTTAAGACCTTCCGAAAAAAAAATCTTTCTTAATCCTATGGTATGTCTTTGTAACATACCCCATACTATCCCTAGCCCCAACTAAGGGTAGAAGGAAGAAATTACTAGGTTGACCCAAATTCCAAGGTCTAGCTATGGAAATGGGGTCTAAATTTTGTTTTTCTTATACTCTTGAGAAACTCAAAATGGATCATACCATTGAGTTCATCTCGTTGAGATGATTTTGACGATCTTTACTCTGATCCGACTCCTGGGTCTAAAGATATGACCATCCAAAGATTAGTCATTTAATTAGTGCTACCTCATCAACCTACCACCTGCATGGTCCCCAAGTGGTTATCCAAGTCACGAGCCACATTATAAATATCGATCCACTCATACTCGTTAAACCTCTTTAGCAAGTCCCCTTACATAATACACATATGTGATGGATGAAGTATGGGTGTGGGCCCCTCTTCCTACCACCTCATCCCAAAGGTTAAATATCGAGAATTATTTGGGTAGGATATTGACAGTTCTTCCGGGG
The DNA here is from genome assembly GCA_000404065.3 of Pinus taeda. Taxonomy (NCBI): domain Eukaryota; kingdom Viridiplantae; phylum Streptophyta; class Pinopsida; order Pinales; family Pinaceae; genus Pinus; species Pinus taeda. The sequence continues at coordinate 2,809 of APFE030280787.1, read as the reverse complement.
TACATACTTCTGGGACTTTGTGAATCCTCATGGACCCCACTACCAACATGTCTCAATACCCTCACTTGTCCCAACCTTCCACATCATCTTGATCTCTTCCTTTATGATGTAATTCACATTGTCAAGATGACTTGGCCCCTTTTAACTTCTGTGGTGATGCAGAGAACCTATGAGACTTCTCTGTGCCTTTATGATGCGTCCACTGGCCCACCTTGCCATGTCCTCCCATAGATAAAATATTGAAAATTTTCCACAGTGCCTCCACTTGAAACCTCCAAATTCTAGGTTCTGGAGTGACATCATCACAACCAAACATCGGGGCAACATCATCCCTTGAAACATCCTCCATGTCATATGCCACATCACTGTGGATCCCACTGTAGAGGTTTCCCTTATGGTTTAACTAAGGGTCTTCGCTTCATTGTTTTGCGTTGGGCATTCAACCGTCCCCACTATGCCACATCATTGCAGGGATTTGATCCCGAGAGTTCTCCTTGGTTCCCCCCTTGAGACTTCTAGGGAAAAAGTGCTAGGGTCATTTGACGACTATGCATGCTCACTCATTGACAACCCAAATTTCTCTCGCTTAAGCACCTGGTCATTATGCCTGGTCCCAGGGGTGAAGGAGTTTACACCATGTCCTTTCAAAGTCTTGAGCATCGAACTTAAGAATTCTAGTTTGTCGCTTAGCAATTGTTATTACATATACAAGGGCCTTCGCCCAAGCCTCTGATACCTAGAATGTAAATGTACAATGGTATACGTTGGGACAATTAATTATTCTAAAGAAGCAACTAACTACCACATATTAATTTGTCAACCTAAGGTTTCGTTTGGTTATTTTAAGGTTGTATGCAAAGTATATGCAAGAGATAGTGCCAAAACTAACATTAACTAATTCTCTAACAAAAAGAAAAGTAAGTATGATGAAAGAATCAAATCCTAACTTGAAACACACATTCAAAAGATCTATCTCTCAGGAAAACTATATATTCTAGAAATCATTCAGAAATATCAAATTCTAATTACTCTTCATAAGAAACAACAAGGGAATCTATCGAATGCTATGTTGCTACTTAAGAAATGACAATCACATAATTGAAGGAACAACACTAGGAAACTATACTATGTGGAATAGAAAAGACGAAATAACAAAGAAATTAAACTAGTGCAGAAGCATCCACGATCTAGAGATAACCTTTAAGGAACAATAGTAAAGCAACAACAATTATAAATTGACTTATCTAAAGAGAAACACATGTAAACCAATATTATGACTATTGATATTATCCCTACTCAAAATAAAGCATAATATTTGCAATTAATCTAACAGATATATGATTGACATAAAGAGACAAAATGTGAAGCTAGTGATACAAATGAAGAGAGTGCCTCATCCAGGAGCGGGCCACAACTATTGGAGTTAGACTGCCTTGTGGGAGAAATTAGAACAACAAATTAACCCTCAACAATAGAAACTTGCAATATATTATAAAGGAATGACTACAATGCTTCAACGAGTTTATCAAATGTATATAAAAATATTACAAAAAAATCTCTCTTTCGGGACACAAGCCACCATCTTTATACCACAGTCACAAAAGATAAAAACAATAAATATTTTAGCAGGCTCATTTGTAGTTACAAAAGAGTCTTAATATCAACCAGATGAGAGAACCAAGGTTTTTGTTCCTATCATATTTGCTCAAATAAGATTCAGGCTCGCTTTTCTGCTATAGATGGCCGAGACTACATTACATTATCGATTTTATCACGAACATATCAAGAAACAACATCAAATTCTAGCTATTGCAAAACCCATGTTCATAGTAAAGATTCAATCATGAGAAAATAAAACTTTTTCAATTGAAATAGTTCATTACAAAGGTGAAAATAAATTAATTCATTCTAAAACCTATGTTATGCATGTTAATATATCATAAATCTAAGAAAAAGGCAAGAAAACAATATTAAAACTAAGAGATAAGATAAGGGAATCATGAAAATTGTTAGGTGCAACAGCACCCCCCACCTGACATTTTTTCATGTCCTCATGCAAATAAATAATTAACATGTAAGGCAGTTAAGGAGCAGGCTTCATAAGGTTCTTCTCCTCTAAGCCTGAATCCACTCCTACTTTTGATTTCCTGGAAAGCCACCTCCTTACCTGCCTCTGACAATTCATAATCAGGCTTGGAGTAAGACCGAGGATGCCAAATCATAGGGCACCTGTACTTGCATCCCATCCATTTGATCCCATATTCCAGTACAATGTTGACATCATCTTGAACTTTGGACATAACTTTCTGAAAATTATATAAGCCAAAAGGTTCCCTATTTTTTATTTATATGGATGACACTTCCCATCTCATCTTGGCTTCACGGATAACTTCATCTCTTATGCCTTCTAGTTGTTCCCACCCTAAGTGTAATACCTCATTATGAATTTGTGCAAGTGAGGGAGCAACACCATGCTTCTCTATAGAGGCATTATGGTGGAGAAATGTAGCAAAGAGTTTTTCTGGCTCACCCCTAACCCAGAGATCAATATTATGCTCTCTTCGTTGAAAAGTGTGTGTTGGGTCCCTATAATACTAGTGATTACCCCATTACTATTGTAGTTGTATCCCTTATTAATATTTTTGCGCCCCTATTGTCCCCATATTGTTATTATTATGCCCCATAGAATCCCTCTATTGTTATTTTTGTGGCTTTATATTATTATTGTTAGGTCGACTGGGTTATATTGTGACTCCTTAGACTCCTATATATAGAAAGGAGGTTTTGTCATCTGAATCATCCAAGAATT
>APFE030280782.1:0-14349 GCA_000404065.3 Pinus taeda | reverse complement strand
AACCGGTATCTTCAATCACAACAGCAATTTCCTGCAAGCAGTTCTCAGTTATCTCCATTGACACAGTCACAGCCATATCATTTTTCAACTACGTATTAAGCTTTGCTCCTCGAATATTTATCATGTTATAGATTATAATTTATGCCCCATCTTGCATATGTGAAACTATCTGAAATGCATTTCTATTTGTTGCATGTATATGAATGGATCCTAGACCTGAAGTACTGCAATCGACTGTAGTGCAGGGAATAGGCCACAAGCCAAAATCAATATCTATCTACTACTACATAAACAACCTCTCGTACTCCAGTCAATGTTTTGGCATTGACAAAGAAAGGCATGTACAAATTTATATAAACAAAGTCAAGGATTCACTGAATATCTTAGACATATTATAAGACTAGACCAAGGCAGGAGATATATTTGCCAAAATGAATTCGGTGTGGAAGACAACGATTCTATGGGTATTGATTAGCCGATAATAGAATAGAAGCTAAATTAGAACAAATCTTTGCTGCTGGTAATTTCCAAACAACTCAAAAGAGAAATATTTGTTTGATACCATAGAACTGCAGGCTTGAGATTAAAAAAATTCAAAATTTTATGTGTTTGACACAAGTCAGGCTGTGATTATGTGGCGAAACATAACTGATTTGACCCAACTTCTACAACATTCAGTAGCCATATTTTATCAACGAGTTACTGAAATGCATAATTTCATGAATGGTCAAGTCTCTGTATTTAATGGGAATTAGGTTCCTATGTGGGTATTGAAAAAACACAGATGAAAATTATCTGAACTCTAACATCAGTATGAAAACCATTCCAATCAAAATGCAGAATGCTACAACTGGAAGTTACCCTTCTAAGTCCAACAAAAGTTGGCAAATGTTTTCTTGCAAACAAAATATTAAACTGCAATGTAAAGAGAACTGTAAAGTTTAAACATTCTGCAATCCTTATTCAAAATCATTATTTTGTAAAGCAGATGTTATCTACCACATATGCTTTTGAACAGTGCTCCCATCCTAATACATATGCAGTAAGGAAATGCTTGTTCAGATCTACGCTGCAAGTGTAGTATACATTGCCCTTCTCTTTTAATCTCATTCAACTTGTTTTCACCCCTTACTTTTCCTGTTAACTTTAAAACTTACCTTCTAAACATTGGCTTTTTACTTCTTTTCATTTAATTTCTATTTGGTTACCCATCCACTTTATTTTCTTTTCTACTTTATTACTCAACCTCTTATTTTTAGGTTGCAATAATAAGCCTTTCTTTTTCTGTAACTTGAATGTTTTTTTAAAACAGATTTCTAATCTTTAGCCGACCCTTTAACCCTCATATTCACACTTTTACCTATGAAACCCATAAATATAAGCTGATATTTCCATTTATTTGATTGTACCTATTCCTCTGCATATTTTGATATCTTTAACTGTACTGTATCGACGCACAAGTTTATTCCTGGTTTTATGATGATGGATGATGGGTTACACCTGAAACATCAGTGTTCATGATTACACACTGTTTCTTCTTTGAAATCTGTTCATGTTATACTGTATAGTATAGATGTGAAGTACACCTGATAAATATCAAATGTAGTCTATATTATTACAGGGATGGTGGATTAAATGTGAAGCAATACTCAGCTAATGTACCAAATAACTGTCAAACACAACCTTTGTTATTAGAATGACTGTAGTTCAGATGGGAACTTGGACAGTAATTTTTGCACATTGCAGTCATCTCTCGATTTTTATAAGATCTTATTTCAAAAGTTCCATGGACACTTTCTTGTGCTAAGATATGTCTTTATATGAAGTTTTTTCATGTTAGCATTTCAAACCTCTGTAAGAAGGATTTTGGCTTTGGCGTATTGTTTTTTGATAAATATGGAGTCTCTTTATTCTTCGTAGGACTAATTTCTCCATATTTTAATATTGACTTTCCATTTTGTTTTCCAGTACTGGATTCTTCTTTGCAGTTAAGGAGGTTTCTCTTGTAGAGCAAGGTCTTGGAGCAAAACAATGCATTTCTCAGTTGGAACAGGTAAGGCATAGCTATGTAATTGAACATAATAAAGGAAGCCAATATTGATATTAATTTCCTAATTGATTCAAGAGAGGAAGCTTCTTGTGATTATGTATGTCATGGAATCCTTTATTCATGTACGATGGCATACATTTCCAGTTTTGGCTTATCAATATCCACTTTTACATTATTTATGCAACTTGAGTTTTTTCTCAGTGGAAGTTTCCAATGGCAAGGCCATCTGAGTTGCAATTACTATATATTTTTAAGTCTGTCTATGCTTCATCATTATCAAAGTAGTTCCTAGGATTATCTGACAATGGTTTTTTGGGTTGTGCTTGATGATCTGCTTTATCTATCTCAAAATTCAAGGTTTAAGATGCTTTAAATATTGCAGGCAGTGGGGATCTTTGATAAGTATTCACATGTACACTTCATTGTGTTTCATGCAGGAATCTGGTGTTACATTGATATTGTCCTTCGTTTTGGAGTTTTCATATCCTTTGCTGGGATAGCAGCATCTTCAGGGATACAGCCTATGTCAGCTGGACATACTCTGTTGCAGGGGACGAACAGTGTGCAGTTGGGTTCTGGTTTGGTAGCTTCATCGGTAGGTCTGAACGTTGGAGCCACTGTAAGGTAATGTATCATTATGTGCCTAATATGGCTAGATTATGTATCTTTGTCTCCATTGATGAGCAACAACAACGGTTGCAACATTATAATCATCTGTTGGTAGGAAGAAGCCTGCAGCCATTTGTTGTCACTGTTTCTGCTAGTTTTCCAATCATTGGCTTACCCAATTCAAATGATTGTGCAGTGCCAACTGCAGGAAATGGCACTGGAATGGTGTGTGGACTTGGTAGAGGAATGGCATTGCCAAGGCCAGGATTTCTAGGATTAGGATTAGCAGGGATTCCTGGGATGGTTTCTTCAGGAATTAGTAACATGCTTTCTTCTAATGGTCTTGGGTTGCTTGTCAGTGGTCCAGCTCCTTCTGGAACCATGCATGTTCCAGGAAGTATGATTCAGCGGCCAAGAGATGTGCAGATGTTGCAGGTAACCTCCTATATTTCACCAGTATTTCTTTGACAAAAGAATATTTACAATGTTTTCTCAGCCCTGTAATGTATTGTCTACCATCATGAGCATGCTGGAGGATAATGCTACTATAATTTTAATGGAGACTGGGTACTTAAGTTCCTTGCTCAACTGTTATGTCGTTCAAGTTTGCCAGTAAGAAAAGTGAGTTACATGGGTTCTAGCATTATTTTTTCCTATGTAGAATATGGCATTGTTGATTGTTTTGTGCATCTATTATCCATTATACTGTTGTCATACTTTATCCAATTACTTCCCTATAAGTTTTGATATTCTGGGAGCTTAGTGAGAACAATCACATTGGCATTCGACTATAGGATTTACATTTTCTGTACCTTATTATTTCTGAGGAATAAATTACACCAATATACATCTCTGTCTTGGCAGGGTGAAGATTTGAAGAGGCAAATCAGGGTTGCAGCATACATTGGGTGCAGTTCTAAAACACAACAGGTATGCCCATGGAGAGAGATTTTGCAGGTATATCAAGGGAAAAACGCATTAATTTTAAATGACAAATACATATAAACTTGCAACATCATTACAAAGAATGGGGATAGCGGTATTTTTCCTAAGGTAATTGACCTCATATGTTTTAAAGCTTGAGGTACTAAGTTGGTCAGAGGGGAAGTTATAGTTTCTTTTGTAGAACTTTTTTTGACAGTTGATTTAGTGGGAATCATAACCTTCTTAGCACATATCAAATAGACCAAATAGTCCTGTCAATCTAACAGTACCAAAAAGAAATCAAATCATGCTCTGTGTTTGTTGTGGGCCTAGTGGGTCATCTTTAGGTGCATGTAATCATTATCTGTAGGCCTATTTTGAAATCAAGCCCTAGGATTGTATTGAAGTGCATGCAACTACTCGCTGAACGCAACGCAGAAAATTGTTATTCTCTCCCTTTCTGTTACAGATTAGCCTGGGGTGTTTAGTTGAATGCCATTTTATATGGTTGTCTCGAAGTTGTTCCTTTCCTATAATCTAATTACATGTGCCTTGTTGTTTGTATTAAATTCTCGTTGACAACCTTTTTATCAGTTTCCGTCCATTCGAGTACACTCCTAGATCAGATTGACACTGGTTTCTATTTTCAAATCTCCTGAAGATATTTTGGTTTTACCTTTATTGCAGAATGTTAAGGTTGTTTTTGATGCCGCAATTAAGGTGGTTCTTCCACCACCAAAGTAAAAGAAATGCAAAAAGAAGCTAAGAACATGCTTTATTCTTTAAGGGCTTTATCTATCTTTGGCATCTGCAGAACTTTGAAGTGCATTATTTAATCAAAGGCTGGCATAATATTTCCCACGTACTTATGATTTGTTGCTGTATGTTCAGTATGTTGAATTTATTGCAAAGCCAGATGCTCTGGCAAAAGGTCCTGGTTTTTTTCATTTTATATCATTGCTTGTTGTGGTAATGGAGGACTGTTTTGAAATGTCATGAAAGTTGGGTGTACATGCATAGGATACTATGATGGGAGCGGTCAAATATTTTTTTGACCATGTAAGGTCTCAATTGCAGTTGAAGTCATACTGCTAAGAATCATGTTCAAGGCATGGAGGTGTTGTGCTCTTTGCCCTGTCAGAAAGCCATGTAATTTTTTATTACTGAGTTTGTCTGTATTGTCTTAATATGCAAGATTTACTTTAGTATATAAAACCCTACAGTTTCCAATTTCTACTGTTAAAGAAGTTGGTCATCATGTGCATCAAGCTCTTAGAATCTGTGCATCAATCTCTTAGAATCTTTGATTCTGTCCAACTGCATCACTTCATGTCAGCTTCTTGCTATTAATTAAAATAGCTAGTGTAGTGCAATCTAGTGCCATGGGCTCTACCCAATACATTGAAGGTTTTATTTATACATGTTTTGCTTTGAGTGGCATTTAATTCCTTTGCATATATTTTGATTTGTTTTTACATAACTCCGGGTGAAAAGAAAGCTCTCTGTGCACTCCTACTGGCTCCGTCGCGCCAGGGCAGAAAGAATCCTACCCCACTCAACGCAGGGACTTGCTGCCTCGCAGCTTCCCTTGTTAAATTATAGAATGGTTAACCTCTGACTTCATCAAAATGTAAAATAGTTAAATGATATTTTTGTGAAGGTTAATGAGAAGTGAGTTTTCATGTTTTTTATTTGGTTTTTAGTAAAACGGGGCTCTTGATTGTGCTTGGAGGAGAAGTATTGAGCAGGAGGGGATTTGTTACGGACTTATTGGCATCATTTTTTTTATCAAAGTGGGTTGTAGTCTGCTTCTTTTGAATATTTTGAAACATTAACTGCATAAGGAGATTAGTAGAGGTATTGAGTTATGGTTTCTAAATTTTGATAGTGTAATGAGGATTTGTTTGTAATTACTGAGATATTAGATAGTGATGGTACAGATAGGGCAATTTGTAATAAAGAACCATTGTGTTTTCTAGTGAATGAGGTTTTTGGTAGAAAAGTGTAGAAAGGATCTGAATATTTCCAACATAAGAGTCAATTCCTGAAGGATGGTCTTCAAATTAGAGCTGTAGAAGGAATGTTTTGAAATTTAATGAAAATGAACAAATAATACAGTTTGGTTCAAATCTAGAGGTAAGTTATTTGTTTTATTTTCAATTCTTAAGAAGTCATGTGTTGATTAGAAGAGTGAATTTCGTGTCAAGAGATAAAGCTTTTTAGATCAAATTTGAGCTAGACGATTGAGGAAATAATTAACTAGGGAGTAAAGTCCATGAAGAATATGGAGCTAGGTTGTGAAGTTTGTGCAACATAAAGGAGAGAGTGTGAGCTAGGTTGTGAAGTTTGTGCAACATAAAGGAGAGAGTGTGAAGTATAAAGGATGAATTTCAATTGAAAGTTATGGGTAGACCCATCGTTACCCGTGCATGAAAACCTGTATATAGTTTATGTTGCTTATAGACTTATACATTGGGTAAAATTATTTTTGATGTTGATGTTTTGGAATGAGGAGGAACATTTGAAAATTTGTGAAGGTATCTGACCAAGTTAAATTAAATACAAGATGGAACACTCTTGGGAAGTCAAAACACAAAAATTTCTTTCAAGATATAGAGATGGCTTTCTCCTTGAAGAATAGAAAGGTATGCTATTTGGGAAATGAAGCTCAAAGCTACAACAAAAACATATTGGGAATAAATATAAGAAAGGTAAATTATTTTATTCAACAAGTTGATTAGATGATACGGAATTGGTGATTAAAAGATGAAGCTTTGAGAAAGAGGAGAAAGTAGAAAAAGTGTTTAAACCATAGAGGAATAATGTTCTAAGTCAAAAGGACGTGGAAGGATTGCAACAATGAAGTTATAGCTAGCACAATTAAAGGTAAAGAGCACTCTTATGTTCTTTGGAATATTATCTACAGTAAGTTGGCTCATTAAATAATGTTGTAGTAGTTCAAGTTTGGGAGATATGAGAGGTAAATATTTTTCGTTTCAATTGATGATTACAATAATTGAATTTTGAGAGAAGACAAAGATCCTTTATTTTCTTTAAAAATTTATAAAGCATGAGTTGTTGAATATTGTGATCATTGTATAATATTGGAAGACTTGATGTGATCTTAAGAGGGATTATTTTGAAAGAATATATAACATACATAGTTTTGGAAGAGAATTGGTTCAATAAATTTGGAGCAAGAAAAGTAATGAAATTTGTGAGAGATCCCAAGAAAAAAGTTCAAATTGTTGAAGGAGAGAAGTGTGTAGGGTAAGATGTAGAAGCCAACGACTTTGAAATATGAGGAGAAAACATTCTTAAGAAGAAGGGGAAGAAGTTCTACTACAGATGACTAAAATTAAGATAGCGAGAGGATGACTTGGTACTGTGACAAGTGGAAGACTTCTTATGGAGATTGGAAGGGCATATTGTAGCTCACTAATGGACAAGGAGAGTCCAAATAAGAAGGAAATGAGAAAGGATATTGACGACCATGAGGAGGGTTGAGAGAGAAGTCGCAATCAAATGAAAAAGAGTGTCGAAGGAGATGACATGAATAAGATAACCAATGAGGAATTAGAGATGGAAATCCTTTAGATAAAAGTACATCTTAGTGTAGTATAGGAGGTGCTACAAGAATATGAGAAGGATGAGAGATATGGCTGGAAATTGAAGAAGAAGAAGGTGAGATGACATTCATTGCAAGTGAAGCTAAGGAAATGGTTGTATGTAAAGTTGGAGGAAGAACTCAAAGAAGTTGAGTGTAAAATGGATGATTTTGAACAAGGATTATTATTTGATGAAGAGGAAGCTAGAGATGTCGAGGAACAATTTATTGATAGATTGACAAATTGGTGTATTTGTTTTGATCAACATGCATATGTGGTAGTTGAGGCATCAAATGAGGAAACTTATGTTTTTTCTGGCAGTTTATGTGTGATTGCATGTTTGAGAAATGATAACACAATTAGATAATGTTTTAATGTATGTTGATGAAGAAGTGAAACTCCTAAAAGAAATTGTTGAAATACATTGATTCTTAATTGATCATGTGTCCATTGATCTTCAATATGGTGGACACAATGAGGCAATTACCATAACAAGGGAAGCTGAAGGCAACCAAAATAAGGCTTTTAGAAATTTTTAGAACAATGGAAAACCATCATTGGTGGAACAATCTTCAGTAATAAACCAAGATAGGGACATTATGTAACACATATAAGATTCCATGATGATGTTTATAGTCGCAAAAAGTCAATAATCTAGTGATTCTAAAACAAATAGTTGGTATATGTATGCATATTTTGATGAAGTTGAAGGAGAATGAAGCTCAAATTATATTCAAAAGGAAGGTGAAGAAACACCATCTCATAGAAACTAAGCAGATACAAAATATGAAGAGATACTTCATGAAGATATGATCAAGGAGATTCAAATTATTGAAATACTAAATGACAAGCTTATGCTAGAGGAAGAAGGTATAAATGAGGAGAGGGAGCTTTTGGAGGGGTGTCTACTAGAAGAACAAAACAAGTAATAGTGCATGGACAATACAATTATACCTCAAAATGATTTTGTTAAATTGTATGAATAATTAAATTTCTTGGAGGAAATGATAGAAATTTAAAGACTTCATATTCATCATGCAAAATAGACTTGGAAGAAGAGGATATTATCTTCAATGGAAATTAGGAGAAGAACGCAAAGTATGGCTCACATATTGTAAGGGGGGCATGTTAGCTAGAACTGAATAAGAGTCTTCTAACTCTTATAATAGAGGAGAAAGTGCAACAATGTCTCGATAACAACAATGAAGTTCAGTTAAAAACAAAACTTGATGATGTTATGATGAATTGTGGATGTTGATGAGGAATACAACAAAGAAAAGGTACAACAAACAAGGGAGGACAACCAACAAATAAATTTAGTTGACTCAAGAACTTCACATAAACAAAACAAGTGGACAACAATAGCATCAATTATGGAATCCTAGAGAATTGAGGACAACATAACAACATCAACATATCAAAGTAGATAGACAGTTACAAAGTAAATTTTGGGATCCAGGAGGACTTAACCAAGAAACTCATGGTCAAGAGATCATGAATTTTTTTTTCCTTAGGAGTCTAATGTAGGAGCATTTAGCTTCCAAGTCAAAATACATTTTGACTAGACTTATGGGACTTTCACATACCCATGGAGTTGGTTCCCTAATTGAGTGTAATTGATTAACTATTTGTATTTCCTACGTTTCTAGAAATATTTTCTAAATAGGATTGAGACTAAGGAATATTGTAATTAGATTTGATTCTTAGAAAAGATATAGAGAATATATGAAGGTGAGAGAGATTTATGGGAAAATTATATTTCTTGAGAGAATTTTATGGATCTAATTGATCATTAGGATTTTTTTGTTGAGGATTTTATGGATTGGAACTAAGTATGGTTTTAGAATCCATTTTATAATTATGTAACCAAGATGCATCAAGGGGGAAGATTAGGGAAGTGTGCGAGAGGAGTGTCCATAGGATTGGAAGAGTAAGGCTGAGTATGGACATGAGGCCAAGGAAAGGTCGATTCAATGTAAATATATCCAAGGAGTGGAATTCTGTAATATTTGTACAGAGGGTATAAATTGACGAAAGAGACACATTGTTTCGAGTGTGAAGGCATTGGGTAAATATTTTGTTGTTTTGTGGATTTAAATTCCTATATATCATGTTGAATTTCAACGTGAATCAAGTATGTTCTAGATTTAGTTAATCTCGGGAGGGAGTGTGACTCCAAGGAGCAGCGCAAAAATGTTGGGTCAAATATTTTTATAGTTGGGTTGAAACATTATTGATCATTGATCAAACGATGTGATCATCAATCTAGAAATTATCTAAGGAGAAGTGAAAGATTTATTTCATAGGAATTACAAAGGTGTTCATGTGTGTATTGAATTTTGGTATAATCCTGTGTTAGATATTATTAGAAATGAAACCATTTCTTTAGACAAAGGATGAGATTTAGTTTTCAGCTTAAGGGATCTCGTTACATAACATATATTTGAAGTCAGAAAGGCATTCACATCATAAGAATTTTGTCCAGGATGCTTTGAAGGTAGGTTAGCCCACTTAATTAAGCCCTTTTATTATATTGAGATTCCTGTTATACGAGTCAGTCAAGATCTCACTCCTAACCTCTGAGTGGGATGTAGTCATAAACTTTGGAAGCCATACGATGATTGTGTGTAGTTGTCCTAGACCCACGCTTATCACTAGCATACTCCTCCCCAATCATAGTTGGGTGTGTTTGTGAAATCTCATGTTTGTGAAATCAATGAGATCTCCCGAACGTTGACCACACAACAAAACCATGACCTTCAACCTCTCTAAATTGTAGAAGAATTAATCTTTAACTTTGTCAAATTATATAATAGTTAGCTTTTTTTTGTAAAGTTTAATTAGAAGTGGATTTTCATGGTTTTAGTAAAAATGTTTTTTTTTATGATTGGGCTTAGAGGTGAAGTATCGAGGTGGAGGGGATTTGGTAAGGCCATATTAACATCAGTTTCTATGCATAAAATAGTCAAGATTGACATTTTTAGTAAATAAATAGATACTCTTTCTATTGGAATTTCTCTTTTCTTTTATTTAAATGGGTTCTACAAGTATTTTGGGGTGAACATAGGGACTAGTTATTAGTGGCAAGGGCTATGAGCTCTTTTTTATAAAGACAAATACCTTCCTTGAACTCTAAGAATTTTTGGCACTAATGGAGAAGGTATTGTTTGAGCCTAATCAAATTGTTTTGCAATCTATGAATAATGCCTAAAGAAATCAACATTTAGTATAGGTAAAAGAGGAGACTGGGCCAAGTATTGGATCTAGAATTCAAATGATGATTGAAGTATTCCTAAGGTAAGTTGAGCATTTGGTGCAAAGAAAGCGTAGACTATATTGGAGTTAGAATACGAGGATAATTAAAAATTTAAGAATTTGAAGCTTCAAAAATTAAGGATAAACTTTTGAACCTTTAGGATGGAGGAAGAGAAATTGAATAATCTATAACAAAATTGATGGGATTTCTAAATAAACTTAGGATTTAGAGAAGATTAAATATTACAAATTTGATAAGAAAACTTTTAATTGGTTAACTATGAAAATTTAAATAGAATACCATTTCCATTTATTTGCAACATAGACAACTCAACAAAAGATTTAAAATCTATGGTTAACATGTTATTCAATTGCTTTATTTAACAATTTTCATGTTTCATACGTTGACCTCCCATAGATTCATACTCTCTTCCCAGATCTAATATTTCCTCTTCATTTTGTTTCATAGATACCTGTGCAAAACATATAATAGAGCATAATGCCCTAAACTTAATTATTTTGTGTTGTTAAAGAAAGGATACTAGGTATCCAAACAATAAAACACATATAACAAAATTCAGGATAAATTTAGGCTAGATATTCATGCTATCTTGGAAAAACATCTCTATCTTTCTTGCAACCCTTGATACAAATCCAAGTCAAGAATACCTGGAATTGGAGATTGCAGGCCTCAGTCACTTTGAAACAGGATTTTCAGTGGTTTTACTTGCATTTGTATTTATTTATTTTCTACAGATTTGCATGTCAAAGTCTAGATTCAACTGAAGTAATTCTAGGAATCTGTTTTCTTAGAAGAAACATCTTCAATGAAGCTTTGTAATAGTTCAAATACTCTTGTGAGAAAGAACTCCATAAGATTTCTGTAATATCTTGAATTATGTGAGACTCTGTTTTATGTTGAACTCTTTGGGACTCTATTTTTGGTTGTTTGACTTATAATTGTATCTATTTATTTTCTATAAATTTTCTTGTCAAAGTCTTGATTCTGATTAATATACTGAATTCTAAAGGCATTTATTTGTTCAGCCATATCAAAAATCTTGAACAGCATATTTATTCAAATGGGTATTGGTTGAATGCTGGTGACCTTGGCCTCTTTGGAAGTATTGTTTTAGAATGAGATAATTTTATCAGTTGTCTTTATGTAAATGGTATTTCTTGAAGGAAGGAGAGAATTCCCTTTTTTGGAGGGAAAACATTATTAATGGCCAAGTTACAACCATAGAATTTTATAACTCATTAGTTTTTTCTCCCCATGAGTTTAGCATCCATTGGCATAAAAATTATAGAACTGGAATCTTTCACAAAAACTGAGATGTTTTGGATGGCTCTTGTTGGAGAATAGAATCCTTACCTGGGATAATATGCTGAAAAAACAGTTTTTTGGATTTCCATATCTATTGTCTTTACAAATTTGATGTAGAAACAATTAATCATCTTTTTGTTCATTACTCCGTGTCCAATTTTTTTTAGAAAAGCACTATTTAGATTCTTGACCTACATGTATCAACATACATTAATTCCTTTGAAAATTGTTTCCCATGACTTTTATATGGGCAGTCATAAGACTTCCCATCTTTATTTCTTGGGGTTTGTGGAGAATGTTGAACTTGGAAGTAGTAGTTCCTAGAATTATCTGTTTCTTCAAGGAGTATTTTAGGCCGAGACCAACCTCTTTTGCCTGTTTATATAGCTTTCCCTTACTAGCTCCAATAAGGTTCATTGATGGAGCCTCAAGGAGGTGTGTACCCTGAAAATGCTCTCATCAAATTACTTGATTGTAATCCCTTTCAAGTATGGGTTAATCTAGAACAAGGAACAAATACCAAAGCTGAACTTATAAAATGTTGGACTCTCCTTGACTTCACTTAAAAAAAACATATTCCATTTGCAAAGAATATCTACAAACCTATGGGGGCTCTATGTACATTATAAAGTCGCTCTATGTGCATTATAAAGTGGTTGACTGGCAAGTGTTATTTATGGATACTCAATTTATCAAATTACTTGATTGTAAATCCTTTCAAATATGGGTTAATCTAGAACAATGAACAAATACCAAAGCTGAACTTATAGAATGTTGGACTCTCCTTGACTTCAGTTAAAAAAAAATATATTCCATTTGCAAAGAATATCTGCAATCCTATGGGGGCTCTATGTACATTATAAAGTCGCTCTATGTGCATTATAAAGTGGCTAACTCGCAAGTGTTCTTTACGGATTCTCAATTTATGGTACTAGCAGGATAGGTTATTGGCAATAAAAGAAACGTTCCACCCACTTTCCTTCCAAGGTATTTACAGGATCCGGAATGCTCTTTATCCAAAAAAAACTCTCACCTTCGCTTTTGGAATTACTTTCTTTGAAAAATGGCAGTCTACAAATCTGGTTGAAAGAGGCAATCTTCCTATTCACTAGCGGACATAATCTAGGTCTATTTTTTTTGGACAGTTAATTTTGTCAAAAGAAATACTATTGTTGGCTCCATAGGGTGTTGGCTGTTTCTATTAAGATTCCTGTGTGAAGTTGTTTTATTTTTTGGCAATTCCTATTCACCAGCGGACATAATCTAACTCAATTTTTTTTGGATATTCAATTTTTAAGATTCCTATGTGAAGTTGTTTTATTTTTTGGCAAATCCTATTCACGAGAGGACATAATCTAGCTCATTTTTTTTGGGACATTCAATTTTTATAGAAAGAAATACTATTGTTGGTTCCACAGGGTCTTGGGGGTTTCTATTAAGATTCATGTGTGAAGATTATTTTTTTTTGGGGCAATTTCTGTCCTCATTTACTGTTGTATCATTTGATTTCTTAATGGAATAGCAATGTTCTGTCCTCATTTACTATTGTATCATTTGATTTCTTAATGGAATAGCAATGGTATTGTTTTTTTCTTTTTGGAAAACAACAAATGCAAGGGTTTCATTAGAATGACAACAACCCGCATATAAAGCATTTCTCCACCCCTCTTCTAATTAGAAATACAATTTTGGGTTCTCTACTAATTTTCTCTACACCCATTTAATGTAACAATGGACGTAGAGCATGTATATTTATACCTGTGTGTTGGAAATACCATTTTATACTTTAATGTTTATTATTTTTGTTTTATTATTATTACTTGAATTTATTTTTAACTACTGGTTGTGTTTCTTTTGGTTTTAGTGAAAGTATGGGCTCCAATGTTGGTTTTTTTTATCATGGAGTATAATTCATCTTTGAGAATTTTTCAATTATTATGTTAGGTTAGTCAATTTCTTAAAATATTAAATTTATTTCAAAAAGTTTTTGTTACTTTATAGGTTACACACTGGCTTGAAATATTAAACTTATTTCAAAATGTTTTTGTTACTTTATATATAAGGCGTAGATTTCTTGACTCTATGATGAAAATAATGAAGGGAAAATACATGTTAATCTGTTACTTGTGCTCTTTGATTGAAAAATACAGGGTGAGAAAAAAATGCATATTGTGCTAATTGAGGAATGTTTTTCACTTGTCGAACTTATAGCATTGAATTTAACACACTAACACTTCACAACAATGAACTAACAATATTTATGATGAAAGTAACAATATGGAAGATTTATCTACATAATGAAAAAGGAAAAATGGGAGATTCTAATCACGTTCCAAGGCATTTGTTAAAATGTGGATGTGACAGAAGGTGTTGTTTGTATATGGGAAATTTCTTGATCATTGTGTATAATCCTAATGTTGCTAAATATGTTCACTAAGTGGTTCCAGTGAATGGGGCATTGATTTAAGCGTTCAATATCTTTTTATTCTTTATCAAAGTATTCTTTTGTTGTATTCATGTTCTTCAATTTATGCCTTACGGCGTTTCCTTTGCAACATTTGGTGCAAATGCTAGTT
>APFE030280771.1:9051-69179 GCA_000404065.3 Pinus taeda | reverse complement strand
AAGTTGCAGGATAGAGAGCGGAGGTATCCGGTTCATGAGAAGGAGATGACTGCGATCATCCATTGTCTTCATGTATGGAGGCATTACCTGATTGGGAAGCCGTTTGTTGCAAGACTGACAACGTTGCAGCAAGTTATTTTGCATCACAACCGAAGCTTTCTGCGAAGCAAGCTCGTTGGCAGGACTTCTTGGCAGAGTTCGACATGTCTATTGAATATAGACCAGGTATACACAATGCGCTAGCAGATGCCCTTAGTAGGAAGGGACAACTTGCAGCATTGGAGGGTGAAGACCAGGCAGCAAGGAGTAGAAGTCGAATTCAGATGTCGGAAGAGATGCAAAACAAACTGAAGGAAAGTGTGGAAACCGATACTTTGGCGCAGAATATAGTGAAGTAGATAGAGGAAGGGAAGACACGCAAGTTCTTTCTACGGGATGGTTACTTGTTCTTTGGAAACCGACTCTATGTTCCAAAGACATCTAGTCTTAGGAGGTACCTCTTGAAGGAGTGCCACGATTCTCCATGGGCTGGCCACCCAGGGCAGCATCATTCTTTGGCATTGTTGGAGAGAGGGTTCTTTTGGGAGAAGATGCGGGAGGATATGGAGGAGTATGTACATATGTGCATCATTTGTCAGCAGGACAAATCGGATACGTAGAGGCAAGGAGGACTGTTGCAGCCTTTACCTATTCCAGAGAGGCCATGGATGAGTGTCTCGATGGACTTCATTGTTCAGTTACCACAGGTGCAGGGGTATAATGGGATCATGGTCGTTGTTGATCATTTTTCCAAGTATGTTGTCTTTGTTCCGACAAAGATACCTTACGGAGCTGAGCGGACTGCCGAATTGTTCTTTAAGAACGTGGTGAAGTATTGGGGGATGTCGTTGAGTATCGTATTGGATAGAGATCCACAATTTACTGGGAGATTTTGGACGACATTGTTCAAGTTAGTTGGGACAGAGTTTTTGATGAGTTCGAGTTACCATCCGCAGATAGATGGGCAGACCGAGCATATCAACGCATTGCTGGATGACTACTTGAGACATTATGTGATGGCTGATCAGAAGAATTGGCATGAACTCTTGGATATTGCTCAGTTTAGCTACATATTAAAAAGAGTTCTGCGACGGGGTACAGTCCATTTGAGTTGGTGAATGGGCAGATGCCAGTTGCTCCGCACACCGTTGAGACCACAAGTTTTTTGAGGAGTCCTCATGCGAAGAGGTTCATGAAGGCTTGGGAGGAGACCTTGGAGTTGGCATGGTTGCGCTTGCACGATGTTGCAAAGAGAATGAAGAAGTATGCTGATAGGGGAAGACAGGATGTACAGTTCAGTGTGGGAGATATGGTGTTTCTCAAGATTACCGGGGAGCAGTTTCAACCAGCCAAGGGGACGGCCTCCAAACTGACACGGAAGTATGAGGGACCATTTCAGGTGAAGAAGCAAGTGGGGGAGGTTGCTTACGAGCTGGAGCTTCCACACCATATGCACATGAAGCATCCAATTTTTCATGTTAGTCAGTTGAAGAGATGCAGACTTGATTCAGACCATCCAAAGAGAGCTGAACCACCGAGAGGACCAGCTGGGATAGTGGACAAACCAGGCTTGGAGTTGGAGAAGATATTGAGTTATCAGACTACAGGGATTTGTTGCCACCAAAAATGAGAGTACCTTGTCAGATGGAAGGGAGCACCGGAAGAGGAGAGTTGGGAATCGGAGGACTCACTTTGGAAGTGGAAGAGGAACACTGCGAGATTTGAGCGGAGAGTACTTAGACGTGCATAATTGTCGAGGGCGACAATGATTTCCAGTGGGGGAGGATGTAACGCCTCAGAGCTGCGGCCCGGGCACGCCCCCCTCACACGATGAAAAATGCGACTAAGTATGGCGAGTGCTCCAACATACGGAGGCGCGATGGACAAACGCGCGGTTATGAGGAGAGCGTCGCATGTTTATATGGCGAGCTGGGCAAAGCCAACCGACGAGCCGACCGTAGGCAGACCTTACACGATGGGCGCCTCGGGTGGGCGGTCCCGCACGATGGGCGAGCCGACCACAGACCGGGCGATGGCGTGTGGGTTGAACGACGGACGGATGGTGGGTCGGCCGAGCGTTTGCCCACTCCAACAAAGGGTATAAACAAATGGAATGAGCGGTTCATTTGGTATCGATCGAACTCGGTCATCACATAACACAACATCGCAGCGAGGTGCAGTCGCATCGCAATAAGGCGAGGTGCGACGGTAGTGCGATGGCGTTCGGTGATGCGCCCGCCAGTCGGGCGAACGACACGGGCAGAGCGCGCACGTTTTGGTGAACGGAGGTGTGGGCGGTGGAGCGCACAGGCACCCGCCCACCGGGTTGTGAACGAAGTGTTGGCACACGGGCGTGCCCGCCCAGTAGACAAACTCGGTTGCACTTGTATTTCGGTTAAGGCATGGGCAGACCGCCGTGCGCTCTTACACGGGCGGGTGCCCGCCTTGTTGTAAACTCCGGTTGAGTTTACTCCCGGTCATTGTAAAATTTTGCTATATAATAAAAGAAGATACTCTTGCACATTGTTATTGTTCTTGGCTTTCGTTTATCATGCATTATAATGGATTCCACACATTATAATTAAAAGTGAAGTTTTATGAAAGATTGAAGGCGTAGTTCGTAAAATAACTTAACTATGGAAACGGTTGGTTGTTTAGGCAGTGCCGCACCCGCTCAACTTAAGAAAAAAAGAGTTGGGGGCGTGACAATGATGCTTGTGTGGCGTAGAGAGTATACAGTGGAGTGTTGACAGATAGGAGTGTCTGCAACGGGTGTCTAATGAGATGGTTGTGCCGACCATGACATTTGTGTGGTGAAGAGAGTTTCCAATGGAGCGTTGGGAGATACGAATGTCTGTGATGAGTGTCCATTGAAGAGGGTTGAGCCGACCATGATGCTTGTGTGGTGCAATGAGCATCCACTGGAGTGTTGGCAGATAGGAGTGTTTGCAACTGAGTGTCCACTAAAGAAAGTTGTGTCGACCGTGAAACATGTGTGGTGTAGATCGTAGAGAGTATCTAATGGAATGTTGACAGATAGGAGTGTCTGCTGATGAAGATTGTGTCAATCGTGACGCCTATGTGACGTAGTTTCTAACAGAGTGTTGGCAGATAGGAACCTCTGCAACCGAAGGTCCAATGAAAAGTGTTGTGCCGACCATAATTCCTAACCCCATTTCACTCATGAAAGGAACATCCTCCTTGCAAGTAATATCATCATCCATGAATAATAAGCTCTATGTCATCTCCTTATATACAAAATTTCAACTAGTCAATTATCACAATCACATATTTATGTCCACAAAGAGAGTAGTAGAAGTTGTTACTTTATAATGGTGATATTGATCTGTTGCAACATCTCCTATGCTTTTATCGATCATGTTACCTGTAGATCATTCAATACTAGATATTAATGTCCAAAAATGAAGTATGGAAAAAGATTGTTGAGAAAGAGAAGAGTAAGGGGCGACCTGCGTGGGTAAAAGTATCCCAAATGTTGGGTTTCCGGCCATCTAATGCTGCAGCGCCTTCAACCTGCACAGCCACATAGCCCGGCAAGCTTAGCATTAATTATAAACACATTGTGTATATAACGTATAAGGGAGAGTCATGAGAACAAGGTAGGGAAGTAAGTGAAGTAAGCATTGGCGGACCTGGTACGCAGAAGTGCCTGCGCCAAAAATAAAATCTGAATGAAAGTGGATCAAGAAGAAACAAAGAGCGTGGAAATGAGATGTAACACGACACGAAACAGTGAATGATATTGAAATGAGAAGATTCGAACCGCATTAGAAGGATCAGTTGACTAGGAACGTTTAGGCATAGGTTCCGTGACACATCAAATGCATTGATGTATTTGTATTTGACATGTCATCGATCGTCATAAATGCTTAAGTTCCACTGTAAGTACTAATTTGGTGATACCATTGACTAGATTGGTTGGTTTTTGTTGTTAGGGTTATGGAAATTCTGGTTATATTTTGAGAAAATTTGGCAAGATTTTTGTAAATCCAACTTACAATTGTTAATCTTCACAATTTTAGGTGTTTTGGAAGTTTTTGATAGTACTGAAATCTATTTCCACCATCAAAAATATGATCCAAACACTGTATTTGCAATATTTTTTTAAATATGATTAACAATTTTAGGTGTTTTGGAAGTTTTTGATGGTACTGAAATCTATTTCCACCATCAAAAATATGATTCAAACACTGCCTTTGCAATATTTTTTTAAATTTTTTTGTCCAAATTCCAACAACTTCTGATCATCTAAACAATTTCTTCAACTCCCCATATATATATAAAATTCTACTTAAATTTTGATGAGAGTATCTTGCTGGTAAGTAGACCTTATTGGAATCAGTAGCCCTATTTTATATATATAGATATATAATTATAATTATAATTTTGGTGAGTTGAATTTTTAATTGGTCGTTTTTTAGCTCTTTCCTGAGATTTTGATAAAAACAATATTGCTATTTTTAATATATTTTTAAATTTAAAATGATCGAGTCATAGTTTAGTCCCGGAAATTGTGGACGCTCATTATATTACAAATTTACCATTTAATATTATTTAATGTAAATTGTTTAATAAAATATATTATATACCTTTTTTTAAATCTGAATTTTTTTCGGAAAAATAAAATAAATTAAATAAAATTTATAAAATAAAAAAACAAAAATATATTTATAAATTTTATAATAATTTTTTCTTTATTATATATATGTATTATTTTAAATAAAAATTAAATTAAATTTATGTATATAACTAAATTTTAATGAAAAGTATTTAAAATTTTAGAAAATTTTAATATATATATATATAATATATAAATAAATTTCACAAGTAAGCAGTTAGTTTTTGTTTTTCTTGTGTTTTTTTTTAATTAAATATTATATTTATATTATATAATATATATATATATATATATATATATATATATATATATAGATAGATATAGATATAGATAAGATATAGATATAAAGTAGCATTGCTTTTACTTATGAAAGCAAGATTAAATATTATTAAATATTTTTTTAAGAGATAGTTCCACTAATTATTATAGGAAATATTAATTTTTTATTTTTATTTTTATATTATTTACATTGCAATAATTTTTTATTTATTTATTTATTTTTAATTAACATGTTCTCTTTTCAAGTCCAAAATACAACGTGACAAACCATAGATCATAAAATTATGGTCCTCATTCCAACCACACTTGAAAATAGAACCACATTACAAATATGTTGAGAGAACTAGATAGTTAGAAACAAATAATCCAAAATAACTGAAAAAATCCCTAAACCTAAAAACACCCAAACTTCATCACTGATGAGGAAGGAGGATCCGAGCATGATCACCTCGCCTATTACTAGAAGCCGCGGGAGCATGGAAATCTTCATGAACATGAGCTTCCATATGCTCAATTCGGACTTCCAAGTGCACTAGACTTTCTAAGATCCTTTTTTTCCCACAATGCAACAACACAACCTTATCTAGCATACACCACTAGTTCTATTGGAAGTTGTTCGTGAAACGATAACCTGATTCGTATCATCATCCCGAACCGATCCATTATCTCCTAAAACTTTGAAATCTATCAAAGTTCATCATTCAAGAAATCGAAGGGAGGCAACATCTAAATTATGCCTGGAGAGTGCACAATGAGTTGAACAACCTCCTCCCCTAGACCGCAATTTGCTTCAGGATGCACTACTCCATGACCTCATGGACCCACGCCCCAACGGGCTCGGCCTTGTTGTCTAAGCATAGACCCAAGTTTTACCCAATTGCACCAACAACCCAGAAAGTGCCACCTTCCATGTTCCCGCAACATAGTCACGCCAAACCTGTCACTAACAAACCTCCACTACTAGAGGACAATTATCGCACTAGAAGATACCCTTGATTCTCAAGACCACAAACCAAACACACCAAATCTCCCCTATACCACCCTGTAGAAATAAATCAAAATTTCCAGTTGCTAATGAAGTCAAACTGAAATCAATAGACACAAATTTCTTCTACTCAATCTATGGAAGGGAAAACATATAGCGAAAACACATGCAATCGTTCAATCATAATGAATATTGCTTTTACTGGAGAAACCAACTTGGAAAAACCCCTCCTCTATTTTTATTATATCAAATGAGAAAAATGATCTATTACAATGACAACTTCAATCCTTGAAGCTCAACCTGCACTACAATACTGATCTCCTCCTCTTGAGTTTGATCTGCCCAATACTTAGGAAAAATAAGCATCCTGCTTCCTCCTATTTCCTTTTGCAATTCCCAAGAGAAGTAGCTCACCTTCTATGTGAAAACATTGTACACTCAGTAATATACAATAATGATTACAATTATGCCTTTTTCCTCCACTCAACTAGGTAATTCAAATTGCATGCATGACTAATGCTATTTTTAGTAAATTGACTAGTTTACTAAGAGATTACCGAGTTAACAACAATTACAACTACTCAACTAAACTCATATTGACTCTATTCTAGACTAGAGCTCAGATAACTAAGTTTCACCAAATATAAATCCAATAGATTGCTAGATCTTAGAAATCAATTCATGCACAACTCTACTTCTTGCCCACAAACACAAATTGAGTGACTTAACTGAGTGACTTGGCCATGTCACTCTTGCTAACTACAACTCAAATCATCTTGCTACTGTGGAAATTTGAATTTCTCCATTTGAATAAGGCACAAGTCAAATGAAGCCTTTTCTTTCTACAATTTAACACTCCCTCTTAGCAAGAAAAGGGTTTTGAAGAACCTCAATCCTACTTGCATGGAACTCAAACTTGCCCTTGACAAAGCCTTTGTTAAAATATCTACATCCTAATCCTCTATAGGAATGTACTGTAACATGACAATCCTCCTCTACACACAATCTCTCAAGTGATGGTCCCTGATGTCAATATGCTTAGACCTATCATGAAACACTTGAATTTTATAGAGTTTTATACAACTTTGATTATCGCAGTGGATCAATGTAGGATCCATCCCATGACTGAAGAGACCAACCAGGATCTTCCTCATCCAAATAGCCTCGCATGATGCTTGACTAGCAACCATATACTCGCCCTCTACTGAGCTGAGTGCTACAAATATATGTTTCCTACTATACCAAGAAACAACTATTGACCCAACACTGAATACAATTCTTGATGTGCTCTTCCTATCTGAGAGGCTCCCTTCCCAATTTGCATTTGTGAATCATTGGAGCTTCAGTGCATCAGTTTGCATGTACCATAAACCAAAATTTGTTGTGCCTCTGAGGTATCTGAAAAGATGTTTTGTTGCTTTCTAGTGAAGCTTGGTAGGCTCCACCATAATCTGACTAAGATTATTAACTGTAAAAAAATGTCGGGTCTTTTGTTCACCAAGTACATTAAGGAACCGACCATTTGTCTGTAGATAGTGCCATCTACTGCGTCACCTCTAGAAGAATCCTCTTTCCTCTAGTTAGTACCTAGAGGAGTATCCATAGGTTTGCAATCCTTCATATGGGATCTCTGAAGGATTTCAGAGGTATATTTCCCCTATCCAACAAATATCTCTCCATCTCCCTGCTACACCTCCAAGCCAAGGAACTAGTGCATCAAATTGATACCCTTCATATCGAACTCTCTTGCAAGGTTCTCCTTGCAAGACTAGATAAACCTCTGATCTCCTATCAAGATCAAATCATCCACATAAAGGACTAAGATGAGAATACTTCCATCTATCATAATGTAGTAGAGATTGGCGTCTGCCTCACTCTTAGTAAATCCTAATCTACTTAGATAGGAATCTATGTGAATGTGTAAGCACGAGGTGCTGGCTTGAGACCATAGAGGGCTCTCTTGAGTCTACACACATGTGCCTCCATATCAAATAAGTCAAACCCCTCAAGATGCTAAATGTAAATCTCTTCCTCAATCACTCCATTGAGGAAGGAAATTTTAACATCCTTTTAATGGATATTCCACCCCAACTGTGTTTCCAATGCAAGAATGGTTATGACAGAAGAATATCTTACCACATAAGAAAATGTATCCTCATAATTAACTCCCTCCACCTATGAGAAACCTTTCGCCACAAACCTAGCCTTGTACTTATCAACAATGCCATCAATTATATTTTCATCTAGTATAACAACCTGGAACCAACAACTGACTTGTTTTCAAGTCTAGGCCCCACCTCCCAAACATTGTTCTTCATGATGGAGTCATACTCCTCCACCATGGAATCGACCCACGACTGTTGAGAAACAACCTCTTCAAAGGAATATGGCTCATAATCAATCAGTTATGTCATGAGTGCCATATATCCTATATACATGTTTCATGATCTCCTTTATATGCACAAGGCGATAGGAGCTCCAACCTACTCCTGAGATTCCTGCACCAACCTATCAACCATTTTGGTCCTCTTCCTCCTTTCTACGGAAGGGTGTGTGTAAGTGGGTGCCTCCACTCAGCCTGCTCTCTTCTCCTCCACATGTGTCTACTCCACATCCTCCTTCTGGAATGTATCCTTACCTTAGCAAGATGTCTCTATGGAACTGACTAAGGCTCCTTCTTTGGTGATATGATCAAATTTTGCTTTAGAGAGCTCCACATAGATTTCTCCTCATCAAAAATCATAGCCCCCTCATCATCTATGTGTATCCTATAAAGATCCCTCTCTCTACAGTGGGATCTAACCTTTTCCTGCTATATTTGGAGACATGATAATAGACAATGGATCCAAAAATACGAAAATGAGAGACATCTGGCTTCCTCCTAGAGAAAGCCTCTTCAGGTGTAATCATTCCAAGAATTTTGTGAGGGCTCCTATTCTACAAATAAATAGTAGTATTGCAAGCTTATACCCACAAGGATAATGGCAATCCCTTGTTATGCAACATTATTAAAACAGCTCCTATAATACTTCTATTTTTCCTCTTTGCAACCCCATTTTTCTATGGGTTGTGGGATGTACTTAACTCCCTTCTAATACCCTCCTTGGCACGTAATTCTTTGAAGGCATTAGACACATACTCTCCTCCATTATCACTTCTCAACTATTCTTCTTTCCTCAAGTGTCTCACCATGAGACCTCATTTGAGTAACCAACCCACTTACATGTGTAAAAAACAAGTCTATATTCTCAGAATCTTTCATACAAAGTGTTTCAAAATATTTCCTCAACATTTGCAGCTTTTCTCTCTTGACTTTTTCTATGCCTTGGTAGGCTTTCTGGAGGGTGTCCCATGCTTGCTTGGACTTCATTGTTGTTGCAACCCTTGGGAAAATACTTTCATGAACTACTTGGAAAATATAAAACAAAGCTTTTGAATCCTTCTTCCTGTTGTCCCTTAACAAATCTCTTTCTTGTTGAGATAAGGCATTGTATGTTGTTGCATCTGTTGGTTCTTGAAAACCATTCTCCACCAAATCCCAAATGTATTGAGAAGAAAACAGGGTCTTCATTGTAATAACCCAATAATCATAATTTTTGCCATTAAACTGAGGTATTTGAGGATTAGTCAAGCTTGTGCTTCATCTTGCTATTTCTGAGCGTAAAAAAAAATTCTACCTATTGGTAAATATGCTAAACTTTCTACATGTTTGTAAATATGCTAAAAACAATTTGTCTTCAAAACAATTCTTACTACTAGTAAAAACACTTGTTTTTACACTAACAATATTTAACTTGCTCTGATACCATGTTAGAAAGATCAAAGAAAATTTTAAGAGAAAAAAGAGTAAAATATTTCGCTAAGCTACTTTCACCTCAACTTTGCCCACCACAGGGGTAATTTTGCGCAACTCTATGACATTCGCGAAGCTAATTTCGTGCAACTCTATGACATTCATGAAGCTGATTTCCTCGACCCCTCTATGACATTCCCGAAGCTGATTTCGCAGACCTAGATTTTGCAGAGACTTAATAAATACACAGAATTCACTTATGGAAAAAACAAAGGTAAAAGCTTGGAACATCACAAATAAAACTTAGGATTGATTTCTAAATCTTGCAAATACATTCACATGAGGCTCCACCTCATTCACGAAGTAAAAATAAGACACTTCATGCGGAATAACGCACAGTAAGTTGTTTTCACGCGCCCACCAAATTTTGCTCCACCATTTTCTCCTTAGAGACTCTGAGCTTCTTTTCTCTTTAACTCTCTTATCGCCTCTCTTACAAAATGACTTTTACATTTATATTCAACTCAACATACAATTATGTCGTTGTTATTGAGTGTGATTAGAATATCCCAAGTGTTTGTGGAGTGTGGGCAATAGTCGTTCAATGAATGCTTGCCCATATCTATTTAGTAAAATACATTAAATGTTTTAAATTCCTTATTGTGTTTCAAAATAGTTCGCATTGTGGCTTGAGTCCTTCCATATTCAAACAGAGACGTAACTTACAAAAATACTTCAAAAATACTTCCGACAAATATAACTGCTATGAGAATGTTTATTACAGTGGTTGGGATTATTATTTCCAACAAGTGCAACCCAAAGTCATAAACCATTACACAAAATTGTATTTCATTATTATTTTCAAATTATTAATTAAGTGCAATATGTTAAAAGGTTAGTTATAATTTAAATACAAACTTTATAAAAAGTACCACACTATTTAACTCACACATAAATCAATAAATAATATTATTCAAATAAAACTTTTATTTATTATTCAAATAAAACTTTAAAGAAATATCTAAAATTAATTAAATAAAAAAATAAAAATAAAAGTAAAATTAATTGAAATAACAAAATAGTGTGTATATATATATATATATAATTTACTTATAAAAAATAGATTTTAATGAAAACTTTATACAAAGAATTTAAAATAAAAATTAAAATTTTAATTTTAAATTAAAAGACAAAAAACATTTTTTTAATAAATTTTGAGAAAAATAAAGTAAAATTAACCAACCAAAAAAAATCAAGATGAATTTATACTCTTCCAAATTTAATAAATATACTTGTCTCCTTATTATTTTGCAAAGAAAAATATAAACAACATTTGAAGTTGGAATGCGATATGGTATTTGGCTAATGTACCTGACAGCTGCAAGCAAGCTTTGAAGATAATCATGGAGGTAGGCTGCCCTTGGCTTATCGTTTAATGCGTCCGCAAGTGGAAGAGAGTCATTATTGGACCGCCCATATCCTACTCATGGATGTGAACACAATTCAAAACAGGGTCATAGAATTTTCATTACTGTAGTACAAGCACAAGAGCATACCGTTTTCATAAATTATTAGAGGAGGATTAGCATAGTGTCCCTTGAAGTATTCCAATAATGCTTGCATTCCCCATGGGACAATAGGAAGTCCAGTAGGAGCCAGCTTTAATCAATGGATTTAAAACAACAGTATGAAGATATTAGTCCACCCTCCATCCAGATGAACGTATAAAGTGTAGAGATGAATATATGATCATATGCCTACCTCACCAATAGGGATGCCATTTTGATACACTGCAGTTATAAAATTCTAGATGGGTTAGAGTCCAAAACCTGTCGGGAAAGTTTTTTTTTTTGGGATCAGTATAAGATATCTAACTTATAGTTAACATAAATCTCTTTAGACTTATTAGTATATTTAAAAAATACCGACCATTGTATATTTAAAAAGGACAGACCAACATTTAATGGCCAGAGTTTTGAATATATGACAACTTAATATAAAGGATAATAAGATGTTTAACATCTAATTGTCAAATTTTAATGTAAACTTTTGCATGACAGTGTTCAGCTCGATTACAATTGTTATGGCCTGATAAACCAAAATTATCTAAATTTAGCATCCTTTAAATCATAGAAGAAAATTTCTTTCTTAATCTTTATATGCTGAATACATAATCGTTTTATTTGTCTGTAGAGCATTAGATCAAGAGAGTACCGGCTCTAGTTATTAGTTTTTAAAGACATTAGAGGCAGGTATATACCTGAAGTGGTTGCCAACATATCTTCTAGAAAGTCTCTTGGGGTTGAATCCCTGTAACTAGGAGCATCCGAAGCATAACCAGTAGTATAATGCATGAGACCAATGAAATCAAAGGAGCCCCTCAGCTTTTCGGATTCTTGTTTGGTGAAAGAAGGCAATCAGGAGCCTACAATCTTCTTCATAGAAGAAGGGTAATCTCCATACATAACAGGCTCTATTATCCTGCTCAATCAGAGAATGAATTCACACATTAACAATGGAATTTAGTCAGACAAACGGTACTGAGTGACTTTATCATTATTTATTGGGTTTTCTAGTTCTGCCATTACCAGCCATACAAGAAATCTAAGATTCTTTGAGTCGCAGCGCTGTCTTCGGACGAGTTTGTCATTGGTACATACCACGGGGCATAGATCGAGATGCCGATGGAACCCTTTTGCTTACTCTGCAAATATGTTAAATGTCATTAAACGAAATCAAAAGAAAAGTGTGATACTTCGGCTGTAAAAAACCCATTTATTGGCAGTTACCAAACACTGCAAAGATTAAATACCATGCAGTAAGATATGAAAATAAAAAGGTCTGACCATAAACATGAGTCAGTGATTAACTTAGTACATTGTACTTAATATTTACCATAAATACACTACTAATCACATCCCAACCCTACTCAGTAATACTATGATTAGAAAGATGGAAGAAATAAATAAATCTTCAAATAACCTCGGGCAAAGGTGGATTAAAATATTGGACCTGGAACTTCTCCCTGTAAAGCTCTACTGTGGCCGCATGGGATAACAAAACACGTTGACCAACAATGTAGGGTTCCACTGTGGAGTTTCCAGCACTACAATTGCCAAACGGGTAAGAACATCGTTGAGGTGGCCATTCACCATGATCATAACCCATGATAGGAAACGTATTCGCTTCGTTAAAAGTAGTCCAATACTTGACCCTGTCACCAAATTCTCTAAAGCAAACTTCCGCATATGCTTGGAAGTCCTTCCTGCACACAGCACATGATTAGGTCATTAATTGCGAGGAGGCCTGTTTTACAGCACACTATGAAGTGGTTTTTTTTTCAAAAACACACAACTTTCATTGATAAAAAAGTGTTACATTTACATGGTTCTTCATCTACTAATAGGCTAGAGGCATATGCTTTACAGCCCTCCTGAACACAAAACATGATTAGGTCGTTAATTGCGTACTCGAGGCCTATTAGCACACAATAAAGCAATGTGTAACATAAAGGTATATCTATGAGAGAGGAATTTGATTTGGCACACTCATTTATGATGGATTTGATCTTTCAAAGATACTCGATAGATTTGAAGTGTGTAGTGTGTAATTCATGGTAAATTTATTTAGAGGGATTATATTTTTTTATTTTAAGAATTTGAAGAGAATTGAATCTGTGATTCCGTAATAAATTTGAATAAAATGTCAATCAATTAAACTATTGTATATGAAGGAACATATGTGTATGTGTGTTACCAGGTATAAGTCGAGACCAGGAGATAGAAAATCTGTAAGCGTCTAACCCCATTTCACTCATGAGAGCAACATCCTCCTGGCAAGTAATATCATCATCCATCAAAGCAAACACTAAAATGTGAAGTAGTTAATTATCACAATCACATCTTTCTGTCAACAAAGAGAGGACTAGTAGAGGTTGTTACTTTATAATGGTGATATTGATCTGCTGCTACATCTCCTGTGCTTTTATCGGGCATGTTACCTGTAGATCATTCAATGCTTGATATTAATGTCCAAAAATGAACTATGGAAACAACATGGTTGACTAAGGGGCGACCTGCGTGGGTGAAAGTATCCCAAATGCTGGGTTTCCGGCCATCCAATGCTGCAGCGCCTTCAACCTGTGCATTGCCAGGCAAAACTTAGCATCAATTACATACACATTGTATATGTAATGTACAAAGAAGAATCGTGAGAAGAAGCTAGGGAATAAGTGAAGTGAGGATTGGGGAACCTGGTACGCAGAAGTGCCTGCTCCAAAAATAAAATCTGAAGGAAAGTCTTGTCTGGTGATCATCGACTTACACTCCACTCCATAAATGCGAGGAGTAGTGAGAAAGTAGAATCCAATTAACACCCCACAGACCAGTGCCAATCTGTCTGCCATGCTAATAATAACATACCAAATATTTCGTGGAACTGTGATAACGAAAGAGCGAGGCTAGATTTAATAACAGCATGGAAATGAGATATAACACGACACGGCACATTGAATGATATTGAAAGGAGAAGATTCTGATGCAGGAGCATGTGATTCAGAAGGGGAAAAAATTTTTGATTTATTCCAAAAATCAAAAAGATTATCTACAGGCAAGGAGTGGGATTATAACACGACACAGCACATTGAATGATATTGAAAGGAGAAGATTCGAACCTGCGTTCATGGATCAGTTGATTTTGGGCATTCAGGCCTGCGGTTAGGCATGGTTCCGTGACACTTCATCAGGGCATTGATGTATGTCACATGTTACGTGTATTTTTTAGCTTATTCGTGAGAATGGGATAACAAAGTGATATTGTTATTATTTTAAATATATTCTTAAATTTAAAAAATGATTCAGGGTCATGATTTTTTTTTAATAAATATCATGAGTCATGTGGACACTCGTATCTTCCAGTTTAACCATTTAAAATGGTTAATTTAACATAATTTTTTTTAAATAAAAATTTCTTTATAAATAAATAAAATTCAGAGAAACAAACAAAATATTTAAAATATATTAATAATTCATGATAATTTTTTAAATAATAAATTTTATATATAATTTTATATAAAAAAATCAAAAATTGGTTTTCTGAATAGGGTTATATTTTTGTTAAAGAGAGCATCTATACAAGTTGGTAGAATTTTATGTTTGTGGAAAACCCTGTGAACTGTCACAGTTTCTTCACAAACATTAAAAAGAGGTTATATTTTAATTAAAAGTATTTAGAAATTTTAAATAAATTTAAAAATTATAATATATATATAGAATAGGTTAATAATTGGTTTTTATTTTAATATTTAGTTTTAGATATATAATTAAATTATAATTTGGAGTAAGTATTTGGGTTTTAAGGTATGAATAAGATTAAATATTAATAAAATGTATTATTTTTTATTATTATTTTAAAGTGTTTTTAATTGGTTAAAAAAAAATTAATGGTAAGGAGCTAAAGTTTATTTCTTCCAAACTATTCTTGGGTTATTTTAAATGGTGTTGTTTTTTTTTAACAAGGATGATGAGTCAACCAACACTAGTGGATAGAGACTAGAGGCTATGCAAGAAAATAGACTAACCATTAATGAAAGAAAACTATGCCCCCAAAAGAAAATAATTTCTTTTTCTTTCTTCCTTCTTTTTTGAAGGTGGCAAAACTAGATTCGTTAAGAGTTCATTTTCTATCAAATGTAGGAAAATAAGTTAATGGCCTAAGGTATTTCGAAATCCACCAATCATTTCAAGTGGCGTGATTTTTCTTGAATAAAAAAAGATTAACCTAATATTCATAGTTAAATCTATCTTAATTCAGTTATCATTAGATGATTTTCACTAATGCAACCAACCACATTCAACACCATTATTTAACTAAATACATACCACCTAAAAAGAAAACTAATTTTTTGAAAAACTTATCAAAACTTAGTTATCAAGGAAAAATTTCTAGATTGTCAAGGGACTCCTTGCAATAGGTTACGTGTTTCAATCCCCATGGGTGCTTACTTACCAAAAAAAAGTAATTTCTAGATATTATATTGTGCATTAACTTATCATTGAATAATTATTATTCAAGGAAAACAATCACATCATGTTTAGTGGTCTAGTAAACTATTTAGGGAAGCCATCAAAATTGAGAGTAAAATTAGGAGTTGTTGGATCCCTGCCCTTTTCTCTTAGTTTTTTCCCATGGTGTGGTCAGTTTCTAGGTTTTTTCCCATTTTCCTTTGGTTTGCTCGAGTTTCCTTTTTCTTTTTATTTTACATTTTATATATCATCATTTGATCTTACTTTACTTTATATTATCTGTGCTTTCTTATATTTTTATTTTTATTGTTTAGTAGAATTTCTTTATCTTTGTTATAAAAGTTATTTCCCTCTTTTTAACTATTATCTTTATTGTTTAGTAGAATTTGTTTATCTTTGTTATAAAAGTTATTTCCCTCTTTTAACTATTATCCCTCGCCACTTTTTATGGAATTTGTTTTCCTTTCTTCACGATTTATATATATACCTTTTTCTTTACCCAAGAATATTTTATTTCTCTACTAATTCATAGTCAAATCCAAAATTAGCTAATTATGGGATTCTACGTTGATTTTGTAATTTTTTAAAGTTTTTAATTATTTTAATTTTTATCATTTATTAAATTTGGATTTTGATTCTATTCTTATTTATAATATTTAACTTATTATTAAATAATTATTTCTTTATAGAAAATAATATTAAGTTTTATTAGTTATATCATTTTTCCCTTTTTACTTGACCCAGTCAAAAGTAGTAGATTTTATAGTCATTACCTTATAGCTCCACGTTACTTTATAGATCTAGGAAGATCTGTCATCTATGTTTAGAGGAATTTGTCCATCTATTTAACTCGTCATTTGTCTATCTATTTAACTCGCAATTTGTTAATCTATTTAACTCGCTGCCATGATCTGAATCTTCATCTTCTCCTGATTTCTCGATGAACCACACTGAATCTATCCATCTATTTAACTGATTGTTGATTGGTCCGAACAAAATCAACAAATACTTATTAATATAATTATTCCCAAATATTTTTATAATGTATTATCTTATTTATAAAAAATAAAAAATTTTAATTTTTCATATATAATTATTTTTAAAAACATAATTATTATATATCTTTCTAAATTTTATATAGTTTTATCGTTGAAAATGAAAAATACTAATATATTTTCATTCTCTCCTTTAAATCAATGGATAAGTTTAAACTAATAACTTCTTTGCCTATCTAAATAATGATGTATTTAAACCATGTCTATATTAATTGTGTTAAATGCAGTGTATAATAATTAATATTGTATTTTATGATCTAGATATCGTCTTCTCCATTTACAAAAAAGGAAATATCACTGAGAGGTAGTAATCTCCTACTTTTAATCGTAACCTTGAGTGTTAAATGTAGTGTATAATAATTAATATTGTATTAAATGATTTAATATAGATATCCACTTCTCCATTTATAGAAAGGAAAGGTAGTTATTTCTTACTTAGCCGTAACCTTGAAAAATGTAGGTATGGGAGGAAGGTCTTCCCTCACATCGTTCACTTTTCACTTTATTGGCCTATAATTATATATTAGTTAATAAAAGTATAATCAACAATTGTACCGATTTTTTAAAATTTGTTTAGTAAATGTAAATTATATATATGTTGTTAATAAGAGTTTTTAGATAACTGTGTGACATGATTGAAGAGCCCAACGTTTCAAGTTGCATTATTACTTAAAGTTTTGGAAAATTTACAACCAAGGTATTATGGGATAAGTTAGGGGCTTTGTATAAATCCAAGTCTTTAGTAAATAAAATTTTCCTTTGAAAGAAGTTGTAATTTGATTTCCTATGTAAATAAATAAGACCAATGTCATGGGACACATATTCCGAAATGAATGTTGGGAAAAAAGTAGTGATGGGTATCACTTGTGATTAATTTATGGCTATGGAAATTGTAAAAGGCATTGGCAAAGGAAAAAAGGAAATAATTGTCATATATTTATGAAAAATAAAGGAAAATAGGAGAAAAGGAAGGTAAAGAGACACAAATTTGCATGAGAGAGAAATTGAAAGGAAAATGAAGAAAATAGAGGTCTCAACGATAAAAAATGCTTCTGAGGATCAGTTTCTAACTTTTTGATAGTTTTTGGGTTGAGCTCTCTTCCACTCTCTCATTCTCTCATACTCTTGCACACTTAGAGCATTCTTGGAGCATGCTTGGAGCACTCTAGTATTCACTTGGATTTGGAGAAAGAATGAAAATGAAAGTAAGAAAGCGCATGGGAATAGTTGGATCAACTAGTACAGCTGGATTTCTTTGCAGGTAATAGGTTTCAC
The DNA here is from genome assembly GCA_000404065.3 of Pinus taeda. Taxonomy (NCBI): domain Eukaryota; kingdom Viridiplantae; phylum Streptophyta; class Pinopsida; order Pinales; family Pinaceae; genus Pinus; species Pinus taeda. The sequence continues at coordinate 51,091 of APFE030280771.1, read as the reverse complement.
GTGTGATTTTCTTGTTGATTCCTGGATGCATGGTATATGCATGTGATTTTTTGTTGTGTTGTATTTGGCATGGAGATTTTTCTAGATTAAAAACTTTACGTTTCCATTTCCTAGATAGCCATGGTGTTGTGGATTTTCCACTTGGTTATTTTTTTCATTGGTGCTCATGTTCCTTATGGTTGTGGGTTGGAACAAATGCTTTGAAATCCCTAGAACAACTTTGGGTCAGTTACTAGTCCTGGAGCCTAGGTTGGGACAAATGTTCTGGAGCCCTTGGTGAGTTTAGTTACTAGTCCTTGGAGTCATGTTGGAAAAATTATCTGGAGCCTTGGAAGTTTATGGGTTGAATTACTAGTTCCTAGAGCCCTGGATAGCTTGGGTAGAGGTCGATCTAGTTGGCGTTAGTGATGTCCGACTATAGAGGTGGAATCACTGTGGTTGAGGCTTGTGGTAGTATAGCCTCTGGAAGCCCTGGTTGGTTTCATCCTCGTTTATTCCAAGAGATCACACATGCATGCTTGGAATATAGTGCAAGGGGGATTAGATGAAAGAGAGATTTGGTTCAGCCTAATCTATGGTCAGGTGGTATGTGGAAGTCCCTGAATTGGTTGGTATTTTCATATATTAATAATATTTATTCTTCTACCATGATTCATGCGTACTTGCAGTAATTACATTGATGATATTATGTATGAGTTGTTATGCTTCCTATCTTGGTGATTTTCTAGTTATATGATGTGTACCATCTATGGATCTCGTCATGAATTATTTAGTTATTGATTGGTTGATGAATGTACAGACTAATAAGTGTTTTTGCAGCTATGTGGAGAGGGCTAGAGCCTTCTTGATGATTCTCTGGCGAGATTATTGAATTAGTGAACAGATATGCATTTATAACCTACAAGTACTATGTACACAAAGTGTTTGTCTAAATGAATAATTGGACCTCTAACTTCTTGGGGTCGTAACTTTGGCATATAATCTTCATTTGACTATCATAATACTGTTGAGCGATAAAAGGTGTCTTTTTAACCCCTATTTATCCTACATTAATTATCAACCCAGGGATGATTTTTTATCTCAAGAGTGTACTAAGTCTGAGGCGGTCACTTGCTCAAGAGTAATGTTTTGCAGTATAGTGCTTTAAAATGCAACGATAAATGAATGTTGGAAACAAAATCTAATTGGAACAGCAAGGCACTGAAATGTTCTGTAACTAAATCATTCACTCAAACAATCATCAGTCGAGGACTCAGTAATGATAACTCTCTCCCCTGTAAACTGATGCAAATGAAAATCAATCATAGGCAAGATCTCCAATCTGAGAACTTAGACAGCGGTAGTCAGTGTCCTTTATAGTTGTAAATCCTTCAATCCACACTAAAGAAAATAACTAGAAATAGCAATTCAATTGACGGAAAAGGAACAACACTAAGTCTGTTGGAAAACTAAACAGCAAAGCTTGATTTATCATAAATGAATTAAACAGCAGAGTTTATCCTAACAGAAATGAATTGAACAGCAATCTTAATTCAACGGAACAGCAACGCAAATTAACTGGAAACACATGGCCACTATAAGTTAAATTGAATCAGCAATCTTATTCTAGTAGCATGAACATTAATCGCAAGTATTAAAGGAACAGCAATCGCAGTTATAATTGAACAGTAACTTAATTGAACAGCAATTGCAATTATAAGAGAGCATAAATTAAATGAACAACAATCTGAATTAGACAGCGCAGTATTAGATCAGAATGAACACCAGGACATTTCAAGTTATAATTAATAATTTTGTCACCAACGCAATCCAATTATGATTTCAATATAACAGAGCAATTCTGCAAAATGTTTATAAACAAAAGATTACTGAATAAAGCGAATTAAGGAAATGCAAAGGAAATCAAACCACACAAGGCTGTAATTGGAAAATAGTGATATAAGCAGCAGGTGAATCCACCAGGGCCAGGCCCTTAGCCACCAGTGAAGCACCGTTGAGTTTACTCCAGGATCAGATAATGAAATATCAACTGAGTTATATATTAATCATGTATGGCAAAGTTTACAGCTATCGCTATTCAAAGAGAGTCGATCATCAAAGTTGAGATTACAACAGTAATTTCTGAACAATCAAAATTCCCCTCTTCGTCTTTACAATCGCTGCCCCATGTATAGTGGGTAAGCGGATACATCAAGGTTGTAGATAACCTTTAAAGTAGTGATCCCTTGGGATCAAAAGATCCTGAGGGCTTCGCTTAATCTTCTATCTTCTTGTCCTCTTACATAGACGCTTTGTTTTCTCCTTCTTTTCCTGAACTGCGCACTCCGGTTTCAATCTCCTTGTTTGGACACAGTTTCCTAGAGGAGGAACAGCAGTTGCTTTTGTCTTTACCTTCCAAATAGTGATTTTCCAAATATTTCCTTTTCTGTATAAAAAAAACACAATAATTGATTAATTTGTATTAACCACTACTTTCCCATTTTAACTATATCTTTTATCATATTGACAGTTTTTAGAATAAAAAGAATTATGTTTAAAGGGAAATATAAAGAAATGAATGACAGAATCGTACCTTTTCCTTTGCTCAACACACCCCCTTGCTTACCCTTTTTCATGCCCTCGTGAAAACCATGTAGTTTACGTGCAAAGCAGTGAGAGAGTAGGTTGGAGAGGGGTTTTCAGTAAGGGGTTTAAAACCATGATTTGTAGCTAAAACTTCAAAAATGGCTCATGTCTGCCCCTCAGGCAATTCGTATATAGCCTTATATCCTATTGCAGGATACCAAATAATGGGGCTTCGAAATCTACAACCTAGCCAAAATGGGCCTTCTCTCAAGATGAGGTTACTATAGGTAACCAGGCGATCGACAGCTAATTTAAAATTTTTATAATTGAAGGGTTCTCTGTCCTGGATATTTCGATTGGAAGTCTTCCATCAGAGTTTAGTTGCTGCTATGGTAGGGTCTTTGATTGAAAGGAAGTATTCTACTCCTCTCTGGACAATTGCTTTATGGATGGGTCCCAAAATTTGGATCACACCCTCCTTTTTCATTAAACTTCTATGCTTAGCCCACAATTGCAATGGATTTTTCGGTTCACTTCTAACCCAGAGATCCATCCTATTTTCTTGTCTCTGAAAAGTATTATGGGCCTTGAGCCACTTTATCTGGTTAACAGCAAATGAGATGAATGCCTGAAACTGGATATCATCCACAAAGGGACTGGGATTATTTTCCATTTCCTCCTCCAACACAAAATTATGCAAATAAAATTCACATAGCAACCACTGGACTTTCACTCCATAATGTTTACAGCAATTTATGAAATCATCAATAGTTTTTAACTCTATAGGTACCCCTGCCTTGACAGCCTTAATCTTTAACTGTAAATACCTTTCTAATAAAAACAAAGCATAATTTTTGGTAGGTGCCCTACAAGCTAGAACATCAGTATATAGAGAACAGAGGGTATCCATTCGACTTATGACTGAGTTTAGCTTATTTGTTACCTTTTCAACTTTTTCCTCTACCTTCTGACATTTATCAAAGGCCTCGCTCTTTGATGCATTGATGTTCTTAAATTGCTACTATAAATTTTGGTATTTCTCCTCGGGAACAATCTCTTCTGTGAGTTTTCCTATCGTCTGTTGAGCCTGTGCCAGATCCTCTTGGAGTTTCACTATCCTAGGATCATTGTCCATCAAGACATTTTTGGGCTGAAGATCTTTCTTATTTCGATATCTGATTCCTATACTCTACGTTTCCTTCTCATGAGATGTTTGGTTAATTGTGACACTAGAGGACAATGCCTCTATCTGAACATCCTTGTCGCACACGGGTGGAATTTATGTTTGGGTTGTTCCATTCGTAACAGTTTCATGCTGTTCCTTGCGATCCTAAATGATAATGGGCTTAGTTTGAGTTCCCTTGGTCCTCTTTTTATGGGGTTTCATTCGTGTGGCTATATCCCTTGTTCTTGGGATTCTCTTTGAGGTTTTCCCCCTTTTTAGGACTCTTATTTTTTGTCTAAGTTTTTTTATTACATTTAGTAGCCTTTGTTGTTCCTTTCGTAGCCTCTTGATTTCTTTCATCTTCTTCTTTGAAGGAACAGTTGTTTCCATTTTTAGGCCTAGGCTTTGTTCTTCCTGGACTATGTCCTTGCCCTGGCTTGTCTCTGCTTGGAACACCTCTTCAGTGTTCTCGTTATTCTGATCATATTTCTCAGGTGAGGTAGCCCTGGTTTGATCTTCCACTTCCTGAGTGGCCTCTTCCTTTGCTTCATCCTCATCATTCATCTCCTCGGATGTACTCTTACTATGAGCAAAGTGTTCCTGTGATTGTCCTGCCTCAATATCGAGGTTGAGTGGGCTATTGGGCTAGATATACTCACCCATGTTGGACAAAATTTGGGCCAATTCATCTTCTTGCAAAGGGTTTTGTAATGGGCTTCCGTTGGAGGTTATGGGTGGCTCTGCTTCCTCCCCTTCTTCCTCGTTGGAGTGCTCAGTTTCCTCCTCTAATTCCTTTTCCATGCTTTCTTCTAATTCTTCTTCCACGTTTTCCCCTTCTTCGAGTTGTGGGAGTTTCTCATCTTCAGTGCCCTTTACTTCTAAGGGCTAGCTACTGTTATCTTGGAGACTTCCAAACATTCCCCTGCTTCTCCTCAATCTAGAGGACTACCTGCGCTTCTGCGGTTTATTTGATGTGCTGGTAGTTCTTTTTCGTTTCGGGGCTGGTAAGGCCAATCCCCCTACTAGTTCTTCCCAACTACTCTGCTGTTGAGCAGGATTATGGCTGACTATTAACCGAATCAAACCATGATGACTTACTATTGTTTCTGTGTGATGGGATTTCCTTATACTCCGAGCAGTGTCATGCAATAGAAAAATTAAATATGCAAGCAAATTTACAGCACATTTTTGTCTTAACACTGCTAATAATTTGAGGTGGCACAGTCTTACCACGTCTTTCTCCCATCGCATGTGATATAACTTTGCACTATTCTAGCTAATTCTGCCTATGGTTCTCCTAGAGTTGCAGGCAGGACTCCTTTTCCTTTGACGATAAGGTTCTGTCCTTCGTCCTAGAAGATGGCTATGGCATCTCGAAGTCTCACTTTTTTCTGGGTCCATACTGGTCCTACTGTCAGTAGTCCATATGCTTCGGCAATTATCGCCTCTATTACCATTATTTGTGTTCCCCTCACCATGGAATAATCTTCCTGCAAAGTCTGCAAAAGTTCAATGGCCAAAGTTTCATGGGTCCGTTATAGCTGTGTAAGGTAATTGATCCATCCTGCTCTTTCCAGAATTGCTCGTGCAGCATCGGAAATTATCAGCACTTGAGGTTTGTTACACACTGATCGGCCTCCCATTTCGTCTATGCTTAGCACTCTGTTAAAATTTGTAGAACAAAACACGGAAATAGCAATGGAACAGCAAAATTGTGTATATATAAAAAATCATTAATATTGTTAAAATTTGTTGTCTCTAAGATCTGATGAGGTTTCAGTACCTCCGAGTAAAGGATTGACACGTATACAGGCATATTTCGGAAGTCGCCCGCCCCCTAAAGAATGATAGGTCACCCTCGACCATATTAATGGAGGAGCAGCATATTGGACAACAATCATACAATAAAAAAAGGAACGGCGTATATATTCATGGCATGATTGCAAAAGTAGTGAATTACTGAAATTGAGGCTTATGATGAACATCACAAATAGATATAGAAATGCTATGAAATGATGCAAAAAATAGGGGAGAGGACAGCTGACGTAAGTAAAAGTGCTTATGCGGTCAATATCCACTTAACCATTATGATTGATTTTTAAACAATATTTCATGTGTAATAGGTTCGAAAGGATTTTAAAACACACTCTCATTTGAGATCAAGACAAAGATATAAGAAGAGGGTTTATGATGACTATTGATGTGTAGTAATATGACTTCAATACCATCAGCAGAGCTCTGTTGCCCATAGGTGTTCATAACCTTGACAAAGTTGCTTTTTTCACCCTTGGAACCATAATCCTTTATGTATGCCTAGGAAAGTGCTTTTTGAGATAATGGAGGCCATTGAGCTGGCTTGGTAACCAGATGAGTCTCAATTCCATTCACCAGGAAGGAATGAAAGGTGGGCAGACCAGCTCGTGATGAGACCTCCTGTTCCAAGGGCTTTTATTGTTTTTATGTGCCTCTTGGACCATTTCCTTGGTGTGGTGGCCATAATGGGAATGCCACTTCATTGCTTCCTTATGATCATGGTGGGCTGGCTCTTGATGAGACCCCCTATCCTCCATCTGCCAAATCATAGAATTGTTAGTGATCATGTAGATATATTTTTTTCTCTTTTCTTCTTCTTTTATATAGCACTTCCTATTTATATATAGAGGATGGCTCATCACTCCTTAAGAGTAGGGATGGTGGAAGAAGTCTAAACATCTCAATAGAGAAAAATATACTCTTATTCTTATTCGATAATAATAATCAAAGAGAGTTATGAGGAGTAGGGAAGAACCAACATGATAAAAATAATCAATCAACTTTAGTTTTAGTGGAAAAAAAAAACAAAGTGATATAAATAGTTGTATCCTTTCCCCCCTTTTTGTTATCAATACAAAGCAGTTTCTCTAAGGATAGCGATTTTTCTTTTGTTTGTTGATTTCAGTATCCTCTGGTTTTGCGTTCTTGCATGAATTTATATTTATGCCGTGAAGGGATTGTTACACAGTAATTTGTCACTGTTTGTCACCGTCCCTGTTACCCCTCTCCTGCATCTTGGAGGACCCATTATGGGACTTGTGAGAAGTGACAAGACTTGAAACCACTTGCCTTATTCACCTCTAAACATGAGCTTCATATGCCCTTAAGACATCTCCTACTCATTGCCCTTAAAACAGCCCTTTTTGCATTAGCGATGGTGCCCTGTGTTATGCCCATGCCAATGGGGAAAATCCTAATAAAAGGGCGCGCCATTAGCGCTCTGTCCCAGAGTCGCAATCGCGCCAACCATTTTGGGAAAAGTTTTCAACCACTCAAACCTCCGAAGGTTCTGTCCACCTCATTCACCAAACTGATTCCAAGTTGAGTGAGGATGGTTTGGCTTCGAATCTCCTTGGATGGAAAGTTGTTTGCCACCATTTGATGGAAGTTTCCAAGTGATGAAGCCAAATCCATTATTGTGGGGGATTGACCTTATCTCTTCCTTTTTTCTATAAAAGCTTGTTCCCATGGCTTGAACAAGCTAGTTCTAGTTCTAGTTCTAGTTCTAGTTCTGATTCTAGTGGCAATACTTGTGCTGAAAGGAAGATATCAAGAGATTGGAGTTGCAAGAGCCTTCTTTGTGTCCATAAGGCTTTACCTAAGTAAGGAGACCTTGTCACTAAAGAGAGAGAGAGCGCGTCCCTCATCCCTTCAAGCTTTGCAAGACTTGTGTAGCTGAGCACCCAGCCAAAGAAGGACTTGACGTCAGGACGCTAGTTGTATTCTCCTTTGTTGATTATTAATAATAGATGACTATCATTATGGTTCCATTCTCATTGTTTTAATGATTAATGTTGAATTATATCCTTCCTGACTGATGTATAATTTCATATATTAGATTTCACACTTGTGTTTGTGTTTTTCTCTTTGTGTGCAGGTGTCCATTCATGGGGATAGTGGAGGATTATGACCGGCCAAAGCAAAGGAGCGTGGGCAACGTCTCTTCTATGAACGAAAGCATTGGAATCCAAGTAGGTCTTCATCACCTACCTTTTATTTGCAATTAGGAACTTGCGTGATAGCATTGTTTGATTGTTGCTAGACCCGTTCTGGGCTAGTAGGGATCGCCTCTATTCGTAGAGGGGATTTACCTCTCCAACATGGACGATTGAACGCGGGACTAGATCACCTGTCGTGCATTGAGACAGGAGAGGAACCTACTAGTATAGAGGAAGGATTACCTAACGCGCAGCTCTTTGTTGTGCGTGTAGAAGATGGATATTTTGAAGATATAATTCACTTTATCACAACTGGAACTACGCTGAAAGGGTACTCTGTCTAGTAGAAGAAGGAACTAGTGGTGCGCGCGGTAGATTTCTCTATCATTACGGGGCGTCTATACAAAATGGGGAGTGATGAGATACTGCGAATGTATGTACCTGAATTTGAATGAAGTAATATCCTCGTGGACGCTCATGGGGGTGTTGTGGGAGGACATTATGTAGGGAGAGCGATCGCGTAGAACATTCTTCGTGCAGGGTTGTGGTGGCGACTCTTCATCAAGATTCAAAAGCACATTGCAAAGCCTGTGATGTATGTCAAAGAATAGGTAAACCATTGCGGAGGAATGAGATGCCTTTGAATCTGCAAATGACGTTGCCACCCTTTGAAAAGTGGGCAATTGACTTTGTAGGGCCTATCAAACCTCAAGGAAAGACATGCGTGAGGTATATTATCACTGCAACAGAGTACCTGACTCATTGGGCAGAAGCGTAGCTAGTCAAATATTACACGGCCACGATGGCCACGAAGTTTCTGTTTGAACACGTATTGACACGATTCGGATGTCCGAAGATCTTAATGAGCGACCGCGATACACATTTCTTGAACGAGACGATCAACGCGCTAACAGAAGAGTTTCAGGTGTATCATCATAAAAGCACACCATATCACTGATCCAAATGGATCCTAGAAAACCCTCTAAGTCTTCAAAGTCTTCTAAACATTCAAGACTATTATAGAAGAAGAGCCTTTTAAAAAGTCATATTACACTATTGGGAGGCAAAAACAGTGAGAAACAATAGAAAAACAAGTTATCAGCAGCGATGCACAGGAGCTGTTGGATCTGGCCGATCAATGGTCCAAATTCGATCAGCACATCGCAATCGATAGTGACAAGCGAAAGCTATCAGGGGGCAACCATATAACAGTTACGATTGCGATCAACAGGGTCAAAGAGGACTGTCAATCAAGCGCGCAAATCGACGACCCAAGTTGAACCCCGATATCGCAATCGGCAAACATAGAGGAATGCTTACCCAATGGTCTGTGGCTCATGTGACATGCGATTGCGACAAGTCACATCGCAAAATCACATCGGAGCAGCACCACGGAGCGGGGATCGATACATACGCAACTTGCAATATCTATAGCTAGACTCGGTAGGGTTATAGGCGATAATTGATATCTTTTGAGATCTGTCAAACGACAGTTTTGTGTGTATTGTCATGTATTTTCGTTTAATAAATGAAATATGAAGGGAAGCATTGATGCGATGAAGACTAGACCCAAAAGGGTTTGTGAATAAAAATATATAGTACTTCAAATCTTCATAAAGCCATTTTTGTGATATTTTAAGTGTTTTAACGTATTTTCCAAAAACAAAGGGGAAACCATGAGACATGGGCAATGCGATATGCGATACCGATTAAGGGCGGACCCAATAGGAATATAGTGTAGATTTACGAATATTTGAAGTCCGATGAACAGTGTTGGCAGATTTTTTTCTGTGTTTGAATGTATTTCTCCGTGTAACAAAGAATGACCATTTCGAGGATTTCAAAGGCCAGATGGACTCTTTCATTGCAGAATAGGTGGCCACCTCCCCTAAAGACGTTATGCAATGATTAATAACGCTCAGAAGGGGGATTCGAGCAAATAGAGAGCGAGGAGCTAGAGAGCCCAGAAGAGGAAACAAACAGACAACGCAGATTGGCTTTAAAGCCACAGACTGCCAGAAATAGAGACAAGCATTGTTGAGACAGAGAGAAAATAGAGACAGGGAGTCAGTGAGGAGAGTCTCTGTACTTAGAAAGACTTGGGGGATCCAAGTGGAGCCTTGTTGTTTGTATCTGTTGTGTGAGACTCAAATTGAGCTCACTTTTGTAAAACCTCTGCTTCTGAAGACATAATAGAGAGGTCACCACTAAAGGCTAGACCAGGAGACGTAGCCCAGGAGTGTTGGGTGAACTCCATATTCAACTTTCTGTGTTTATGTTTGTTGTCTATTATGTTTCTTTGTCTACTTCATTGTCTATGTATTTCACAATCTTATCGATCCATTGCACAAAGTAACATAGGCAAATCCATGCACATGAGTTTGTAATACCTTAATAATTGTCTAAAATCTCATTTTCAGATCAATCACCCACAAGCTAACGAGACAATAGAAGTGTTTAACAAATTACTGGAGACTACGATGACCAAGGAATGCAATGCGCAGCGAAGTGATTGGGACGTGCGTGTACCCGCAGTACTATAGGATTATAGGATGACATGCAAGAAACTGATGGGACATACACCTTTTAGGCTTGTCTATGGAGTAGAGGTCGTAATGCCTATGGAGTATATCATGCCTAGTCTGCGCATAACCGCGCTCACAGGTATGATGGACCATAGAGCCCTAGAGGAGAGGCTCGCGTAGTTGGAGGAGCTCGAAGAAGAACAATTTTTGGCTGGATTCCACCTACAGGTGCAAAAGCAGCGCGAAAAGGCCTGGCATGATCGACATATTAAGTTGTGCACCTTCAAGGCAAATGATTTGGTGTTGTTGTATGATATTAAGTTTAATAAATTCCTAGGGAAGCTCAAAATGCACTGGCTGGGACCATATGTTATTAAGGAGATCACAAATGGTGGCGCGGTGCAGTTGGTAAAGTTAAATGGAGAACTCTTCCCAGGAAAAGTCAATGGTAGTCATTTGAAGGCATACACAGGTGGCCCGACCATCTCACTAGCTAGTAGAAGCACAATTTTAGTGCTCCAAGCAGCTGAAAGGAGGCGTGGGACTATAAACTACTATGCTCGGGCGCTGCGCAATGTCAAGACTGCGCACAGTAGCGAAATGTCACAAGGTCCGCGGCAGCGCGAGGGTAGTTGCACTGCCTTGCGAGTTGGCTAGAAAGTGACTGTTATAGTCACTATTCATGATGTGATGCTTGGCTTGAGAGAAAATGGAGCGGGTGACAAACATTTAAGGTGAACTTTATGGACCAAATTCTTGAAAATTTGCTGCCAAGTGAGCATTAATGGACCGAATGTGTGGGGAACGGTCGAATTTGAATTCAAAAGGCGATATAATTTGTAAAGGGTTGTCTAGGAAACAACACTTGGCCATTTGAGAATTGAGCTATTGCGCACCCAGATATTCATGAACCCAGATTTGTTTGATCTTTTGAAGTTGAAGTTGTTGTTTGAGCACTTACCCGAGCCATTGAGAGAATTGTGGAATAACAGTATGGCAGCGCTTGAGGAAGCCATGGATACTGGAGAAATGACCACTGAGGAGGTCGCGCTGGCCATAACAGTAGGAGAAGCCCCAGAAAGTGTCGGGATAGTTGCAGAAATCCCTAAATCACCACACATGGCGAGACCTAAAAAAGACAAGCAGCCTATGGTACCAGTGCACATGTCCCCTATAAACCCGCTGAGAACAAGGCTCACTATGTAATAAAAGGGGAAGGCTATCAACTTGGAAGTCGATGAGGAGGAGGAAGACTTTAAAGAAATCCTAGTAGAGGAGGAGGAGGAGGACGTAGAGATGGAGGTGGAAACCCAGGGCGCGGACCCTCTGACCAGGCTGCCCGCGTATGTTCCTCTGCGGAAGGGGAAAGAAAGGATGCCCAAAGACCTAAATGAGAGAAAAATCTCTCTGCATAATCCGTTGCTCCTTGACGACATCATTTTTTATGGAGCACACTTGGGGCAAGTGCCTCTGCTAAAATTTGAAGATTAGGATCTCGTAGACCAATAGAAGTTCCCACATTTGGCAACCACGTAGCTCATGCGCCAAAATAAAGATGCACCATCGAGAGTTATAGAGTTGGAGCCACGTAAGTGGTTGAGAGGTGTAGAAAAGGTAGGATTGTTAACCCTGCTCTGGGTGTCGCATTACCATCGTGCCCTAATGATTATTTTTGTCATCAGGCAGCTGCTCTGCCTGGTGCATGATGGGTGCTTGTGGCTGGAGGAGCCCATCCCCATCACGGACCACTTAGTTCACAGAATTACCCGGTTACCTTGTAAAGGGGAGGACCCAACGAACATCTTGGAGGGTAAAAGTGATGATTTGGCCATCACGGAGGCCATGAAGAAAAAGTTCAAGCTAGAGAAGAAGAAGAGAGGGTACGTGATTTCGAGCATCAACAACGCTGTGGTCAAAGTCGCGAAATAGATACTGGTTGGGAAGGTTATGCAGAAGTGTCGTGCAGATGAGGTGCTCGCGCCGATGGTTGCACTTGCCGTACATTGCGCTGAAGGGGTCCAGTTTAACTGGGCAGACTAATTGTGCAGAGAATTCCTTGAGAATTGTCGCGAGGCACAGGTGCAGCAGAAGACTTTTCATTATGTGTGGCTGCTATTGTCCATCGTTCTTGTGGCATGGGAATTGCCTGAGGACAGCCAGTTCCCAATGATTGCACAGGATCTTCCGGAGGCAGCAAAGTATGTTTCGTTGTGAGCAACCAGAGATGCGCAGAGAATTAGGGACAATAAGATATCCTGGGTGTTCATGGAGATGAACATCATAATGGGGATTAACCACAAGTCACAGTTATTGCTCACTGTTTATAACAGTCTACAGAGCTTCAAGGAGTTCAAGGCAGACTTTCATCACATATACATCAGGACACGCAAGGACCCCGCAAAGACTTGGAACGAGATCCCTTATCTAGTGAGGAACGATGTCATATTCACCGTCCTTGAGTCGTGGCCGCCAGAGTGTGGCGCTCCGGCCAGCTCTGCAGTGGAAGCAGAGAAGTCTGCCACGCAAAGGAAAAAAGGATGAGGAAAAACTGTGGATGGCGCAGTTGGCAGAGAAGCAAAGAAACGAAGCAGGAGCAACCAAGGCCCAGGTGGCACGGGACGTTGCGAAGGCGATAAAAGAGCAACAGAGGAGGAGCGCGGAGGCCAGAATTCGCCTTCGCCCGAACAGGAAACAAATACAGAGCAAGGTGGCGCAGACCTGTAGATAGCATCCACATAGCTGAAACGACAGCACCCAAGAGAGTAGGTAGGGCCACGGAAGAAGTCAAAGGCTTCAAAGACTTCTTTTGACTTGATCACCCTCATTGAGGGGGATCTGCATGACATTACGGAGACGGTGAGGGATTTGCTCGAAACAAGGAATAGTTTTGAAGGTGTTCTTACAACCATGGATTGATGAGGCGTTTGACATTACAACCTCGATTGAAGCAAAGCTTGCGCATATGCAAGGTACACAGGAACAAGTTTAGGAAAACAGTTCAACTACAATAGTCTTTGAACAGTGCATCCAGGAAGTGCAGTAGGCAGCCGCTCAGTGTGCCAATCTTGCAGCGATCTAGACAAAGTTGGGAGGTCTTTGCACAAAGATCTCTGGTGAGCTCCAGTATTGTAGCAATAATGCTACAACTCCTGGGGCTTCCTGTCTCTCATTTTATCAACTCGGTAGTTCGTACAAACTTGGAAGCGACGGTGCTGTATGCACAAGTACTAGCTCTTGTCGCAGCTGTCACTTGGTCAGCTGGCACAAGTCCGCTAGGGCTCAAGCCAACTTCTATGGGCTCACAGAAGAAGCTTTATCAATGATGGACGAAAGCTAGCTCAAAGAAGACTAATCTACTTGACAAAAATGAACTGAAAGCAAATCAAAGCATGTAAACCTAGGAAACCCTAATTTGACTAGTCTAGCTTTTATAATGCAAAGATGTGAATGAAACTTCTACCAATGTTGCTGTTATCTCTGATAATTGGAAATGCATGGTTTTAACCTGCTTGCTTCATATAAGACATGTTTTTGTATTTTTCCTTTAAGTGAATGGGATGATTGTGATTGTGTGCTAATCGGGGTTTGGTTGTGCAGATGGGATGGAGAAGGAAGGAAAGCGTGGGACAGGTTGGGGAGGCTAGGTGAGGTCCCTATGGACCCTTAGCATCCATCCACAGAGGGTTTCCACATTCAGAAGCTCAGCAACCAAGTGAATGGCCTCCTACAGATGTCTGCAGGGGATCCTACAGGATACTCAGAGGTTTCTACAGGATGTCTCTAGACTGCTACAGGATGACCTACCGTGGAGGTTTGAAGCGATGGAGAAGTGATGGAATGGTAGGGAGAGATATGTGAGGTAGGGATAAGGCTGGTGATGGCTCAGAAGTGGAGGAATGAGATGGGAAATGGGTGTAGGGAGTATGTTGAAGGTAAAGGGTTATGTCAATGAAAGGTTAGGAGATGAAGTTATGTGAGGAGTGGAAGACTTTGGGAGAGGACAGAACAAAGTGAAGGTTGAGGAGATATGTTTGCATTCGTGATCAAGATGGAAGAGATGGTAATGGAACGAGAGAGAGAGGAGTGTAAATGAAACAAATGATTATGACTGTCACCAAATCGAAAATGCATCAACCGAAATTAATTATGCCATGAATTCAATGAACAACAATCCAAAACGCGAAGAGAAATATGCATGAGGCTGTGATGAAAGTATGTGTGTAAGTGTGAATGACAAGGAAGCATCTAATCAAAACCGTGACTGTATTGCAGCAATCATCAAGTAAAGTAATGCGTGTTTTTGGTGGCTAGTTATGGACTGCAACCCAATCTTCAAGAGAGGTGGCAGTGAGCCTTAACAACCGTTTTGCTGGAGCTCCAATTGATGGTATCTATCCTCTGCTACACTAAGCAAGTTGAAACAACTGCACCATAAGCAAAATCTATCCTACTCATAAGGAAACCAAATCACCAAACTGTAATTCGAATTGCATGTGCAAACGAAAACTTAAAGTGCTGGAAATGAAATGGAAACAACACTACAGCAGAGGGGATCTATGGCTCTCAGGTTGGGCCCTAACCTGAGAGCTATAGTCTCCTTAAGAAACTCAAGACTAGATCACAAAACTGCCTTCTTTATTCATAATCTGATGTCATGCCAAATTGGCTTACAAAAAGGAACAAAAACTGAACTGTGCTCCAAAATTACAATAACAATACAAGAGTTTCAACAACCTATCTAAGGTTAAGGCCTTCATACTTATACAAAAACGATGATCCACCAAGTGCCCTTGATTTTAGGAGCTCGGCTGTCCAACTAGAGTCTAACTGTGGATCCTGTAGGGCAGTCATAACTACTGTTCCTGTAGAACAGTTTATGACTGTTGTTCGTGTAGGACAGCTGGCTGCCTCTTAAGCTCGGAGGGGAGATGGATTGGAGCTCGGAGTTCTTGGTGGGAATCACGAGGAATGTCCCAAGACCGTGGACATCTCTCCACAAAATCAGCAGTGCCACCTTATTGTCTCCTTATCCCCTTTTCGTTGTCTCTTGCTTCCTTTTTAATGCCAAAACCTGGAATCATAATGCATTAGTCACGTAGATAAAGTGTCTAACCTTCTTCCTACAAACAACATGAATAAACTAAGAAATGCGTGCATAAGCAAATAAAAATGAATGGTTTGAGCAAGTAAAATAGGCCAAAATGAGCCCAAATTGTACCAAAATTGGGGCTCATCAATCTCCACACCGACAGAGTTACTCAAGGGCAAGTCACGATGTTTGTGTTGGGGGCCTGTTGGGCACAAGATCCCCCAAAGGGAAGTTTTGGGGCTAAAAGCCCATAATTGTAACTCTGATGTAAAGACTCCACATTTTGTGGGTGCAGAGCACATAGCTTGTAAATGAGTCATAAGGTTGTCCACCCTTAATTTTGTAATGTAATGTCGGCTGTAGAGATGACCATGGGATTTTATAAATAGAGAAAGGCTCTAAGTAGTTAAGACATCAATTTATGATCATGGAATATAAGCATAGAGGAGTATATGAAGTGTAAAGTCTATTTTTGGGTCGTAGAGTAGGAGAAGGCTCTGCAGTTGAGTGCGCAAACGCCTAGTAGTCCACAGCTAAGTGCACAAGGCGAGTCGAGTCTGTAACAATTGGAAGCATTAATAAAGAGAAGTTTTATATCATTCCTGTGTATTTATTTCCTGTTTTCTACATTGAATGTATTGGGTATGAATTGCATTTCTATTGTTTATATGATGCGGGAAACTATGTGACTGTGTTAATTAAGTGAATGTGAGATAAAGTATCTGTTTACGTAAAGTTAACTAAGATATTTAAGAAGATAAGTAAGATCCACAGTGTAATTTGGGGAGATAACGCAGGACGTTGCCATGGCAGCGCAAAAGCACCTTAGCCTTGGGTTAGGGCTATGCAAAAGGCAGTTATAATGGATCACAAAGGCATTGAAGGTCAGGACAGTGCACGAAGTGACATGCGCAAACGTAGGCACAGTTGGACTAAATCAACACCTCAGACATCTTAAGGGTGCAAAAACTTGGTTCCAGCATCCCCCCAAACTGCTTCAGGTGAGACATCAGTCCGCACTTCGCGGCCTAATGCCGAAAGGGCCAGTAGTGTAGGGATTTGTTTGGCTAATTAACTCTAAACCCGGGTCAGGCCCCATCAAGCCAACAACAACCTCTTCTTTTGCTCCTTCAAACAACAATTGTCACATCATGTAACATCGCCATGAAATCTTGCATCTTAGTGTACAAACATTTTGGTGTGTTAGTCAATGGTTTACTAAACAAGTCGACAAAACATTATTGACTAAACATAAGTCGACAAAACATACTTCTTCAAGCAACTGACTTGACTTGAGAGCCAAACATAAGCATGTACATCAACTTGATGATTCTTTGCATAAACAACAAGAATTTCACATCTCATGCAATAATCCATCAACATCTCCCTTTCATCTTTGGAGATAAAATCAACTCTTCCAAGTCCATATAACATACATGTGACAACAATCGACACAAGTCGACACTCATGCATGTATCCAAACACAATGAAACTAGCAACAATTCCATTGTTCACACACACACAAACTCTCATGCATGTGTACAATTCTTCAACTCTCCCTCGAGTACAAACACAAGTACAATAAGCCCAAAAACATGCATGGATACATAAAGAGCTGAATTGACAAATTTGTTGCAAATGAAGTGAGTAACATACCCCACTTTCACACATATTATTGGCGAAAATATGCAACATCAATAATGCATTCAAAAGAAATGCATTCACATACAAACTTGTAACCACAAATTGCCTTCTTTACTGCATTTAAGTGAGTCAAACAGAACTCCACTTTCAACATCTTGCATCATACAAGTTGCAGCATACTTTCAATAGAAAATAAATGCATTCATAAGGCAAAGAATTGCATCTATCAACAAAAGAAATGCAAGCCTTATTTGGTTAAGAAATCAAACCACCTCTTACCAAACCATTTCCATGGCGCTTCTTTCAGTTGCACATCATCTTGTGAATCATCTTGACCCACATCAATTATAGACTCTTCTTTTCCATTCTTGCCAAATTCTATCTCCACCATATTCAAATGTTGTGGATGAGTTGTTGGATACAAAGTCCAACAATTGTCTATGAGATGACCTTGCTTATGGCAATGAGTGCAAAATAATTGCATCTTCTTTGCAATATGGTTTCCATTATCCAATGGACCTCTGGTTTTTTGTCTCTTTTGTTTTGAAAGTTTCCTGTATATGGCAGTTTTCTTCCAACATCTTGAAACATTATGGTTATTCAAACCACAAAAAGAACATGTAAATTCTCTCCAATTCATATGTAAATATTTACCATGTTTATCATAATAAAAAGAAACTTGATTAAAGGCAGATTTATACCTTGCACATTCACTTTTGTCGCCTTCTTGAGGAGGTAGTGGCTCTCTTTGGAATACCAACAATAGTTTCAATTACCTTAGAGCTTTCATCATCCTCTTGTTTTCCCTTTCCACTAGTTGCATGGTTATGAGAATCTTATTGCAAAGTGGGTATAAAAATTTTGCATTCTTGAGTTTTTATGGTAATGTATACTACGCTCTAAAACAAGGAAGAACGCAGGATATCGACAAACGATTGCAATGGCAGCTCTGGGGATCAATGGTCGCATGACACTTTAGCCCCTTGCAGAGCGGCCGATGGCCCGAATCCTCTGGATATCTACGGGTCTACCCTTACCTCTGAGAACAAAGAACCCCATGAGGCAGGCAGACAGCGGAACAACAACTCGAGAAGTGGCGATGGGATGCAGAGACGGCCATCTAAGCAGCCTGACAAGCAAAAGGTGAGTGAAAAATGGTGCGCACATGAAAGAGATGGTAAGGGTTTCTACAACCATTGTTTTTGCAGCGTATCAATCCCAAGATCAAGGGATATTCGGTGCTCAGAACGCTCGATCTGGCATCCATAGTGCTAGATCTGGCAACCCAGCACGAGATCAAGCAGTATTGCCTTCCATGCACATTATACATAAACCTGTCTCAGGATATGCTGCACTTGTCTGGCATTGCAGATCTGGGAGGCGGAGAAGGGTTTCGGAGATCATTAGAGAGGGAATAATGGCATTGGCAACCGCTGTAGCGCTGGGCTGGAATGCCCCCACACCAAATCCTCTAAAAGAGCCACTAGAGCCCATCTTATTTTAGGCAGCCGGTCTCGCCATCAAATCCGGAGAGGATTTAATCTCCTCACCCAGCTGGATTCGGTCCCAGACTACCCTGCCCACGCTGGAGGACACGCCCAAATCTGGGTCAGGAACTACATACTGCCAGATCACATTTGAGGATGACCATGCAACCGATGACGCAGAGAAGACCGATGCAGCTCTTAAACGAAACAACCCAGAACAACAGAGAGCTATGACGATTGTGCAGGAATAGGCAAACACCCCAACATTGGATCTTGAAGCATTTGCCCCTGAAATGCTCGAAGGTAAATAGAGTACCCTCTTTATCAGATCTATGGAAGGGAACACAATATGCATTAATATAGGGAGATGGGAGGAGATAAAAACAATCAAACAGAGGAAATAAGATAGGATAGGTATCCCACCTTGCAAACAACTCCTGATCTACATAGGAAAAGTATTGCAGGAGGAGCGCAAACTAAAAGAATACGACATAGGCAATGACTCAACCATCTACCTTATCATAAGACTCCACGGCGGCTGCTTTGGCACAAGCTCAAAAGGACCTGTTTCCTTCAAAGATGCAGTAAAAGGGAAGATGGAACCTCAAGCACAAACATAATAGCAAGCTACAACCCTTGGTGCCTACATCATTGAGCAGACAACTCAGAATCCTGCATTAACAATTGTTGTACTCGAGGTAAATGAAATACAAGTTGATTATTTATCTAAAGTAGTGATATGTAGGTTTAATGGTTTTTGGCCCAAACCTAAAGCCCTTCGTCAATGGATATACTCCATATGGACAGACAACTACGATATCCACCTTTGTTCAAAAGGATTTTTTATTGTCAAATTCGACACAGTAAATGATAAGGAATATGCATTGAACGAGGGACCATGGTTATGGGGTAATACTGGCCTCTTTATGACATCTTGGTTCCGAGAATTTGACCCAAATACCATGATGGTTTCCAAAATGCCCGTGTGGGTAAAGTTATATAACCTACCTCTACACTTTTGGCACATCAAAGTATTAGAAGGCATTGGCAACGCTTTGGGGAAATTCTTAAAAGTAGATAGTGAGCGCCTTTCCAAGGATATCTATACATTTGCCAGGATCTGTGTGGTGGTAGATCTCAGTCAAGGATTACTATACCACATCCTCTTACTCCACAACAAAAAGAAATGGGCCCAGCCACTTGATTATGAAAACACTGGCTTCAGATGTCGCATATGTCGTCAAACTGGTCATCTACAAAGTGCGTGCCCACAAAACCAAAAAGACAAGAAAAGAAGACAGCCACCAAAGTCAAAAGGATGGCAATTTTCAGCCATATGGGCAGAAGACATAGAAGAGGAAAAAAACATAGAAACCACCAACATATTTCATGAAGCAGAGTATCCAGGAAATAATCTATAAATCAGTGAAAAAAGCATTCCATGCAACCTACAGAACGATGAAAGTCAGATTGAATCTGCAATAGCTCTAAAGACCACCAATCCACAACAACAAAGTGAGAAATTCACCCCAGTGCAAGAAATCGAAGGCAGCAAGCGAGCACACTCTACAGAAAGCTTAGATTCTGAAAAAGAAACCCTAGTTGCCACAAATGAAGCACAAATGTCTATTGTAATAGCCACGCTAACAATGAAGGTTGGCGGAAGTGGAAAAAAAAAAAGTAGGAAAGCATAGATAGACATTAAATTATTTTAGATCCTGATTCCATCAGGACAAGTTTTGATAAAGCATATGCTATTTTCAGCATCTGCAACATGTAATTTTACTCAATATGAATAAAATTATGATTTTTCCATGGACCAAAAAAAAAAACAAAAAGCAAATACAAAACAAAACAAAAAACTTTTGCATTCCTCATGAACACAAACTTCACAAGCTTGAGGGTATGAACATATAATGAAATTCCCTCTTGGAACACCTTCATGTGCCTCCTTGGCTTTGTATCATTCTCCATCATGTTGTCCATAACCAAGACCCAAATACCTAGGCCTTTCCTCAACAACAATTGGCTATACTATGCCTTATGCATGTGTGCCTAACCCTTTACCTCCATAGCCAATATTCATCAATAATTTGGACCCTATTCCTCTAGTGTGTCTTTCGAAAGCACCAAAACATTCATTTTGAGAGGAAACTGAAGATAAAATTGAATTGCCTACCTCATGTTCATGCACATACTTGGCTAGGGTTTCCTTGGCATCATAGAGTAAAATCTCCATCTCTTGCATCTTTTTAAGAAGCTCTTGCTTCTCCTCCTTCATGAACATCAACTACTCTTGAAGTATAGTGTTCTCCTTCCTATCTTCAATCATCTCTTACACCATATCTCTCATGATGAAGAACTCTTGCAACATCTCTTCATCAAATAATCTTGCTAAGGAAGAGAGATTAGAGACGTCACTTGTTGAAGTTGCCATCACATAAACTTTCACACTGTTAATTCTCCATGCACAAATCTCAAGTAATCAAGCAAATAAACCTTTCCTCTGATACCAACTTGATTTGTAACTAAATGTTAGTTTTGCTGTGCTAATTTCAATTACAGATTTATAAACACATGTTTGCCTATTGCTTCATGTGCAAGGTTATCTTATGTTGTCTGTGATTGGAAACAAGTAAATTTTATGTCAAGTTTTATGTGGAATCATTAGCATAATAACATTAAAGTAAAGTGTTGAACAACAACAAGTAAATGAATAGAAAACCATCAAGAAAAACACTTACCACAATGTTTTGATAAAGGAGTTCACCCCTGTTGGGCTACATCTCCTTGGTCTAGCTACCATGGCTTGGGCCTTTGTATTTTCTCAAAATGGAAAAAGGTACAGTTTACAATGATCTACAACTCCTAAAATATTCTTCAATGGACTCAGAGCATCCCGAAACCCCTAAGATGACTCTCCAAACTATGCAAATGGACCACAGTTGTTTTGGGCTTGACCTCCTCCTTGATGGTCCTAGGTTTCATAAAGCTCAATGTGGAAAAATCACGTACAGAAGTGCCTCGTTGCCTCTGAAACCTGTTCCATTGTGTTTAGAATATCGAAATCATCTAGGAACACTTTTTTTTTTAATCCTCCTCCAAATCTGGAAGAAATCGAGTTAAGGCCGCTAAATCTGGAGGCAGGCTCGAAAATAGTGGAGTCCGCAAAAAATCCACCAACTGCTAATCCAGGTTTAAATCTGAGTTAATTAAGGGTTAATTTGGGTTAATTAGCGATAATCCAGATTAGTGCTAACCCTGCGGTTTTACTAACTGTTACCTTGACGATTAAAGAGGAGGTGGGCACATGGGCAGCTAACACAATCTGTGTGGTTTCATAACTGTTGCCTGACAGTTTCCATCAGCGCGTTCACATGTCTTATTGTAACCGTCACAATCCTGGTTTATGTTGTGTTGTTTCTGCCGGTTTGTTAACCGTTTGGTGTTACGTCGTGGTTTGTTCACATGAAGGGCTGGCCCTCCTAACTGCCAATCCAAACCACATTAAAGTTTAAATATATGCGGTCCACCACAAGTGATCTAGGTCTAAGTGTGAAGAAGGACCCTTCCAAGACCTTTTACTTCTGTGATGTGTTAAAATTGCTTTTAAAGGAACATTAACGAATACATCTGCATGTGGAAAAGAAAAGGAACATAACAATCATCAACACATGAGAATAAAAGCCATTGATAACGGAGTTCGTCCAGGAGGGACTACATCTCCGGGGCCCGGTGTCAAGATGGTGTAGGTCGCTACATTATGTGTTGTCAATAAAGATGATGTACACAGAGATGATGTCTCGACCATACAAGGAAAATTGCCCTCATGCAGGAGTGGCTCTAAGAAATGTTCCACAACAAGAACTCTCAATCAAAAAGACTCCTATCAGTATCATACAAAACAAGCATGGTGTGCATCCCGCCAACATGGCATGAAAGGGATGTCAAAGCAAAACACATGCATGACAACAACAAGAGTATCCCAGCAACATACAACAAGGGATCTCAAAGCATAACATGAAGAGTCATGACAACAAGTACATCACATAAAAAGATTTTGCATCAAATCAAGCAAGGAATCATGACAACATGTAATAAACAAGATCCTGCATCAACGTCAATCATGGATCTATACAACATAATGCAGAAAGAAGAAGTACATGAACACATCATATACCTCACAACCAAGGGCCATCTGAAGAAGTGAATGTCACACTGCTGAAGCTGCTCGGGCCATTGCTCTCAAGGCATCAATCTTCTTGAAGATGGCTGCTTGCACAAGAATGTGGACATCTGTATTGACACTTAGAAAAGTGACTAGAAGAAGAAATGAGAGAATAAAAAATATGAAGCCACCATCAGATTTGTGGCGTCGAGTAGTGCTAAATCCACTGTCCAAAATCTGAATTCTAAGAAGTTGAGAATTTTGGGCTCAAGGAATCTTCTAGATTCCCTTGGGATTCCCCAAATATTTTGTTCCATGGATGGACTGTAAATCTGCAATCAAATGAAAAATCTGGTCTTGCCATTGCAATCCCTATGGAAAACCATGAAAAACAAGTATAAACTTGACTATATTCTGAAATGTCAAAATTTTACCTCCTTGGGAAAATTTCATGGCTCATGGTTTCGCTCCTTGTTTTTGCTGAAATCATGGTTCCACATGCATTTTGGAATTGACTGGAAAATGCAGACCTTTGGTGAAGAAACGAACAACACCATTGTGTTCGTGGCGAGGAGAGGTGTAACAACCATATAAGACTTGTCAAATTCTAACAAAGTGAGAATTTTGCCCTCCTGCAAAATTCCTGGTTCCTGCATTAAAATACTAATTAATTTGTTGCCTTGAAATTAATGCCTGCATTTTGCCTCGAAATTCATGCCTACAGTCTCTCCCTATCTCGAACTGTGTGCAAAGAAAACTGATTGTTTAAGTAGAAAACCTTGGGCGAATTCACCAAGGTAAAGTGGTTGGCGCATTGGTAAGTAAAGCAAACGGTTGAGGAGAGGTCGGGGGATCAAATCTTGCCTCTCCGCATATAACACTTTTACAACGACAATGTCTTTGAAATAGGGATCGGGTTCGCTTTGGGCGGCCCGCCCCACAAACCCCGCACCAAACACTTTATCGCTTAAATCGTTGTCGGCATAAATATACATCGGCGCAACTGTTGTTAGCACCTTAAAGATTGACGCTTTTCCAATATCGGCGATCAGCTATAGAGGTTGCATATATATATATAATGTTTTAACATGTATGTAGGTTATGTGGAGGAGGGTTCAGCGGAGGTTATTACCACCGATCCCGATCCCATATGTGTATATTCATGTGATTATTGCGATAAGTGGTTTAAAAGGGTTTGGCGGGGTTTGTTGCCATCGATCCCGAAACCATGTCTTAATGCGATTTTGAGGTTTAAAGGGGTTATTGCTTTTATATAGTTATTTTAATAACTACATTGGCACATTTCGTTATATGGTTTATTCATTTAACCATTTTCCATGATTTTGTCTCTTATGCAAGTTTAGGAGACAAATGAGAAAATGCCAAGTGTTAATGGCTGATGGGCTGCTATGTGGGTCCCACCTGCTTACTGGGGTGCCATGTGGCATGTTGTGGGCCCCACTTTTCCCCTGTCATGTCAGAAGAGCTCTATCTTTTTCATACGAGCTCGGTTTGACGAGCCATTTGCACCACCACGATCATGACGACGAGGTCTTCGATCTGGTCCTAGTTTGAGCACAATCCAAACACTTTCTTTTTTAGCCATCTTTATCCTACGTCTCTCTAGAGCCACTTGGATCAATCCTCCCCACTGAGGAGCTTTTGGTCCTCCAAAAACATGAAAAATAATCTGCATCTTTATCTGTACCCTATTCGCATTACAAGCATCCTAAAAAAGTCTCACTTCCATCTCCTTCACCTTTGTTCTTCGAAGCCTTAAGCGACCAACCGACACCTGCTACTTCTGCAACCTGTAGTACACTGTTTGCAAATTACACGCTTTGAATGACATGACCAAACTAAAGACCCAAATGTTCCATACTTGCCACATGTTTATAACACATCCTCGATGGTCAAGTTTACAACAAGATGGATGTAATACTCCAACTATGACAACAAGGCCAACCCATCATGGTTGCTTCAAAAAGTGATGGAAAACACATCATCATTGCAACACATGATTTACAATCATAAGGTAAAACACTATTGTTTTGACACGTGAGGAAACATAACATCACTTTCAGAGTTTTAACATTAAACTCAAAATAGGACTCAAAACATGACAAGACATCATTGTTGCTGACCAAGTGATGGAAACACATCATCACTTTTACACTTTAACATGCAACAAATGATTTACAAAGAATGACCATGAAACAACATCATGTTAAAAAAAAACCATTTCTCATTGATCAATGTGAATGGGTGAGCCCCCTGAGGTGGTTTTGCTTGTCGAACAACCACTCTTCTTGCTTCACGCACCGACACTTTGTCTTTAAGGCATTGTTCTAGATGGAGCCTCCAACAAGTGGCTCTTTCATGTTGCAATGATTGCAGTAGGCTTTCTTCCTCCATACCTGTTTAACCTATTTCTTTTCATGTTGTTGAGAGGGTTTTTCACGCCTCATGAGTGTTGCCATTCTTTTCCAACACTTAGAAAAGGTATGGTTAGGTAAACCACAAAAGGTGCATGTTTTTTGATGCCTTGATCTTCATTCATTATTAACAACATGATCATAATCAAAATGAACATTCGAAGATCGAAAGTGATTATACCTACCTTTGTTGTCTCTGATGTAAGTATGGCGATGAGAGCTTGCCTCAACTCTCTCCTGCAATGGGAACTACCATGGGATGATGGGGATGTTTTCCCATCATTCTCTTTCCTCGACGATGTCTCGGACAACTTTGACACCTTTGAGCACTCTCCTTTGGTGTATCTCGAGCCTGCAAATCGAGGTTCATGCATAACCTCCAAAGGTTAAGTGATGCCTTGGTTATTAACACCAAACTCTTTCCCCTCATGCCTTGTCTTTGTAAGGAGCCTCATATTTGTCCTTGTAATTGGGATCTCCGAATCTCCAACAGACATCATACTATTAGAAGATGAAATTGATAGGAAATCAACATCTTTTACCTTCTCTTTCGATTTGGAAAGAACTGATGAGGGTTTCTCATCATCCGTTGTTGGTGGATCGCATTCCCCAACTTCTTTCCTGACATACCCAAGTCATGCCTAACGGGGTAATTCCTCTACTTTGATGGGATTGATAATGCCTTGGTCGTTAACGCCCAAGGCTTTTCCTTCATATCCCATTCTCTTCAACATTTTGGAGCCAATTCCCGTGGTATGATTTTCAAACACAGCGAAATCATCATCAGGAAACATACATGAAGATGGAGAACTACTTTTTACCTCACATGGGTCTCGTTGCAACTTTTCCAAGGCCTCGTCCTTTGCTTGCAGTTGTAGTAGCAAACTCTGCTTCTCCTCTTTCTCTTCATGTAGACGCATCTTCAATTCATCACTCTGTTTGAAGATTATGTCTGTCTTGCTTCAATTCTTTCATGGCCTCTTTGGTGGCTTTCAACTGAAGTTGTAACCTCTCCTTTTCCTCTATTTCTTTCTATAGGGTTTCATACACAATTTCCACCTTCTTGGAAATGTTAAGCATGGTCTCGTACATTGCTCTTTCATCCTCTATCATTGTTCATGCTACAATTCACATCAATGTTAAGACCTACTCTGATATCACTTGATCCAGGTCCGGGTGTGAAGAAGGACCCTTCCAATACCTTTTACTTTCTTGATGTGTTAAAATTGATTTTAAAGGAACATTAATGAATACATCTGCATGCGAAAAAGAAGAGGAACATAACAATCATTAGCACACGAGAACAAAAGCCATTGATAACGGAGTTCGTCCAGGAGGGACTACGTCTTCGAGCCCCGTTGTCAAGATGGTGTAGGCTGCTACATTATGTGTTGTCAATAAAGATGATGTACACAGAGATGGTGTCTCAACCATAAAATGAAGAATGCCCTCACGCAGGAGTGGCTCTAAGAGATGTTCCACAGTGAGAACTCTCAATAAAAAAGACTCCTATCAGTATGATACAAAAACAAGCATGGTGTGCATCCCACCAACATGGCACAAAAGGGATGTCAAAGCAAAACACATGCATGACGACAACAAGAGTATCCTAGCAACATACAACAAGGGATTTTAAAGCTTAACGTGAAGAGTTGTGACAACAAGTACATCACATAAAAATATTCCGCATCAAATCAAGCAAGGAATCATGACAACATGTAATCAACAAGATCCTGCATCAACATCAATCATGGATCTGTACAACATAATGCAGAAAGAAGAAGTACATGAACACATCATATACCTCACAACCAAGGGCCATCCAAAGAAGTGGATGTCACACTGCTGAAGTTGCTCGGACCATTGCTCTCAAGGCATTGATCTTCATGAAGATGGTTGCTTGCACAAGAATGTGGACATCTGCACAGACACTTAGAAAAGTGACTAGAAGAAGAAATGAGAGAATAAGAAATATGAAGCCACCATCAGATTTATGGCACCGAGTAGTGCTGATTCGACTTTCCAAAATTCGAATTTTGAGAAGTTGAGAATTATGGGCTCAAGGAATCTTCTAGATTCCCCTAGGATTCCTCAAAGATTCTGTTCCATGGATGGACTATAAATCTGCAACTCGGATGACAAATCTGATCTCGCCATTGTGATCCTTGCGGAAAACCATGAAAAACAAGTATAAACTTAACTATATTCTGAAATGTCAAATTTTTACCTCCTTGGGAAAATTTCATGGCTCATGGTTTCGCTCCCTATTTTTGTTGGAATCATGGTTCCACGTGCATTCTGGAACTAACTCGAAAACACAGACCTCTAATGAAGAGATGAACAACACCATTGTGTTCGCGGCGATGACAGGTGTAACAACCATATAAGACTTGTCAAATTTTGACAAAGTGAGAATTGTTGCCTTGACATTCGTGCCTGCATTTTGCCTCGAAATTCATGCATGCAGTCTCTCCCTGTCTCGAACTACGTGCAGATAAAAATGACTGTTTAAGTAGAAAACCTTGCGCAGATTCACCAAGGTAAAGTGGTTAGCGCATTGGTAAGTAAAGAAAATGGTTGAGGAGAGGTCGAGGGATCAAATCTTGCCTCTTCGCATATAACACTTTTACAATCATAATGTCTTTGAAATAGGGGTCAGGTCTGCTTTGGGCGGCCCACCCTACAAACCCCGCACCAAACACTTTATCGCTTAAACCGTTGTCGACATAAATATACATCGGCACAACAGCTGTCGGCGCCTTAAAGATCGACGCTTTTCCAATATCGGTGATCGGCTATAGCGGTTACATATATATCAGCGTGATTTCTGGGACTTCGCTGATATATATATCTATATATATATATATATATATATATATATATATTTATATATATATTATATATATATATATATAATATATATATAATATATATATATAGTATATATGCGATCACACTTATCGGCAATCAGCGCTGTGGAGGTTATGGGCGCATTCATCGGGGTTTCTGTCGATTGTTTTCGGCGATCGACGCGGGTGCTTATCTATCGACACTATCTCATATAGTTGGACATTTGGGTTTGGGCCGGGTCTAGAGCCGATGGCCTGTGCTCGCCCCTTAATACATTGTTTTGTTTTATATATATATATATATATATATTATATATATATATATATATATTATATATATATTATATATTATATATATATATATATATATCTATAGTAATATTATATATATATATGATATATATATATATTATACTATAATATATAATTAATGTTTTGAAATGTATGTGGGTTATGTGGAGGAGGGTTCGGCGGGGTTTGTTGCTGTCGATCTTGAAACCATGTCTTAATGAGATTTTGGGGTTTAAAGGGATTATTGCTTTTATATAGTTATTTTAATAACTATATTGTCACATTTCGTTATATGGTTTATTTATTTAACCATTTTCCATGATTTTGTCTCTTATGCAAGTTTAGGAGACAAATGAGAAAATGGCAAGTGTCAATGGCTGATGGGTTGCTATGTGGGTCCCACCTACTTACTGGGATGCTATGTGGCATGTTGTGGGCCCCACTTTTCCCCTGTCAAGTCAAACTTTTGAAGAGCTCTATCTTTTGCATACGAGCTCGGTTTGACAAGCCGTTTACACCACCATGATCAGGATGATGAGGTCTTCGATCTGGTCCTAGTTTGAGCACAATCCAAAAACTTTGATTTTTGAGCCATCTTTGTCTTACGTCTCTCTCTAGAGCCACCTAGGTCAATAAGGTTAAGCAACAGGCGGTAGGGGAGATGGTTAAGTCGCAGGAACTTTGGAGGGGAGGTCGTAGGGTCGAACCCCGACGCCTCCATAAAATTTTATCACACCATCATAGGGGCACATGGCAGCCTCCGGGCTTGCCACTTGTCGCCTTCCCATTGGTCCAACTCAACCACAATTGCCCAAAAACAAGATGCCACTTGGTGCAATAAGACTCGTCCACCTGTACGAGAATATTTTGGGAATATACCATGGAATATTCTAAGGAAAATTCTTCTTGTGGACTGGGCTATACGGATGCCCAGTCAACATCCCAGTCAACCTTTTCCAAAATTTTGCATGTTTGTTGAAACATCAGCGGGCTCTAACTTCCTCATATGAACTCCGTTTTGAACGAAATGAGTTGCATTGGGATCGTATCGCCGAGATGGATGGGGTCGTTCAACTTTCGAGTGATTTTGAACACTTTTATTTTGAGCTAATTCTTGCCCCTAATCGAGATTCTGATCAACTTTCTTTAGTGCTTTATGTGCTACACACAGACATGCCAAGTCTTAGTCCTCAGAGCCATATAGTCTAAGTAACAAGAACTACAACACATTCAATTCTTGTTACACAAGTTGTCATCGATTCTCTCGTCAATTTGAATTTTTGAGTGAGAGAGGGAAAAATGAGTGTATTAGAAGAATAATGGAGTAATGCTCATAACAAAAAGGCCAAAAAGAAAAATCTCCTTCAATGACTTTTCTCTTTCATTTTTATAAACACACCTTGACCATTCATCTTCCCAACCATCACATTAATGGAATTATTAATTCAAGATATGTATTTTCCTCCCAAGTCAAGTTTTCTCCCTCCCCAAGGCATCATAATCTGATGGTTGTCCCCTTTCTTCAACTCTCGCATTTTCATCAATAAAAATAAACATTGCATCATATAATAGAGTTTGACATCATAGCATCAATGCTAATGCCCAAACATTATATGTTTTTAATTACATTACAAATTTTGGGGTAATGAAAGGGGTGTCATATCATAGTCTACCTCTGGTAAGAAGGACCAATTATCTAGAGTTAACATGATAGCCGAAGGGAGGCCTTTGTCTAAATCAACTTCAACATAGATTTTGGCACAAGGAAGCATACCTTCTATTAGATTTGTTCGATCTACATATTTACCTAGAGCATTTCCCATGGATATCAAAGTTTCATAATTCTAGCAATGTAGGGGAAGATATGGGAGCTTTACCTAGACTGGAATAGTTGTAGTCACATCATTTTCTGGGTTAACATTCGAATTCTACTTGTCTAAATACAGGGATTGGGTTCCCATGAAATAAGGCCCACTCCTGAAGATCATATCTATAATAGATTTATTTTCGAAGAGAAAGGTGAAGAACCCACTTCCACAAAAGGAGACAAAGATTTGTCCCTGGATGAGTGGCTTCTAGTTCTTGTTTACCCAAGAATTTAAGGACTTGGGGGAGGGCCAGATGCTTGTAAACTAACCCACCAAACCCCTTTCTACCATCCTGAGTGCCATAAGTATGGATTAGGCTCCACGAATTGAAATTTTGGGGGACTTCCTCTAGTTTTTTTTACATATATTGTAAAGTGGTTGGTGCATTGGTAAGTAAAGCAAACGGTTGAGGAGAGGTCGGGGGATAAAATCCCACCTCTCTGCATTATAACACTTTTACAACCACAATGTCTTTGAAATAGGGGTCGGGTCTGCTTTGGGCAGCCCACCCCACAAACCCTGCACCAAACACATTATCACTTAAACCGTTATCGGCATAAATATACATTGGTGCAACAGCTGTTAGTGTCTTATGACGAGGTCTTCGATCTGGTCCTGGTTTGAGCACAATCTAAAAACTTTGATTTTTGAGCCATCTTTGTCCTGCGTGTTTATTTAGAGCCACCTGGGTCAATAAGGTTAAGCAACAGGCGGTAGGGGAGACGGTTAAGTTGCGGGCACTTTGGAGGGGAGGTCATGGGGTCGAACCCCGACGCCTCCATAAAATTTTATCACACCATCATAGGGGCATGTGGCGGCCTCCGGGCTTGCCATGTGTCGCCTTCCCATTAGTCCAACTCAACCACAATTTCCCCATAACAAGATGCCACTTGATGCAATAAGACTTGTCCACTTGTACAAGAATATTTTGGGAATATCCCATGGAATGTTCTAAGGAAAATTCTCCTTGTGGACTGGGCTATACGGATGCCTAGTCAGCATCCCAGTCATCGGGCTCTAACTTCCTCATACGAACTCCGTTTTGAACGAAATGAGTTGCATTGGGATTGTATCGCCGAGATGGACGGGGTTGTTCAACTTTCTAGTGATTTCGAACACTTTTATTTTTGAGCTAATTCATGCCCCTAATCGAGATTCTGATCACCTTTCTTTAGTGCTTTGTGTGCTACACACAGACATGACAAGTCTTAGTCCTCAGAGCCATATAGTCTAAGTAACAAGAACTACAACACATTCAATTCTTGTTACACAAGTTGTCACGATTCTCTCGTCAATTTGAATTTCTAAGTGAGAGAGGGAAAAATGAGTGTATTAGGTGAATAATGGAGTAATGCTCATAACAAAAAGGCCAAAAAGAAAAATCTCCTTCAATGACTTTTCTCTTTCATTTTTATAAACACACCTTGACCATTCATCTTCCCAACCATCACATTAATGGAATTATTAATTCAGGGTATGTATTTTCCTCCCAAGTCAAGTTTTCTCCCTCCCCAAGGCATCATAATCTGATGGTTGTCCCCTTTCTTCAACTTTCGCATTTTCATCAATAAAAATAAACATTGCATCATATAATAGAGTTTGACATCATAACATCAATGCTAATGCCCCAACATTATATGTTCTTAATTACATTATAAATTTTGGGGTAATGAAAGGGGTGTCTAAATCAACTTCAACATAGATTTTGGCACAAGGAAGCATACCTTCTATTAGATTTGTCCGATCTATATATTTACCTAGAGCATTTCCCATGGATATCAAAGTTTCATAATTCTAGCAATGTAGGGGAAGATATGGGAGCTTTACCTAGACTGGAATAGTTGTAGGCACATCATTTTCTGGGTTAACGTTCGAATTCCACTTGTCTAAATATAGTCGTTGGGTTCCCATGAAATAAGGCCCACTCCTGAAGATCATATCTATTAAATTTATTTTCGAAGAGAAAGGTGAAGAACCCACTTCCACAGAGGGAGACAAAGATTTGTCCCTGGATGAGTGGCTTCTAGTTCTTGTTTACCCAAGAATTTAAGGACTTGGGGGAGGGCTAGATGCTTGTAAACTAACCCACCAAACCCCTTTCTACATCCTGAGTGCCATAAGTATGGATTAGGCTCCATGAATTAAAATTTTGGGGACTTCCTCTAATTTTTTTGACAGATATTGTTGATTTTTTCTTGGGAGCACGGATGAATTAAAATTTTGGGGACTTCCTCTAATTTTTTTGACATATATTGTTGATTTTTTCTTGGGAGCACGGTGAGTGTTAAATAACAACACTTAGAATGCAACTATATCTTGTGGGGGAAGAAGGGGAAAAGACATGCCCTCCTTAGCCAATGGCTAGCTACACATGATTTATCAGATTATAAGACCGTCTTTAAAGTACACGCAAAATCCCTAACATTTCCATTTTACGTCAAACCAAAAAATAATCTTGTATTATAATACTTTTTATATTTATATATATACATTTGTATAATTTCTAAACAAAAATTAGATAAAAATGACCTTCTCTTACTCCATTAAGTTTACATGAATGGACCCCTTCATATATATATATATATATACTTCTTTTGTTAAGATTTCTGAATAAACTTGACTAACAATGATACTCCTTTAAATTTACATAAATTGATAAATAATTTTATTATTATTATGTTTTAAATTTAATATGCTACTTTAATATATAAAGTTTTCATTGCCGAATTGACTTTCGTATAAAGGGCCAAAATAAAACGTTACGCTCATTATAGTTTGATCAAAACGCACTTTATTAAACTCGTTCGAGCTTTCGAGCTTTGGGCACATACATAGGGGAAAATCTGGTGTTTTGTGGACTCTTTATATCTTTCAAGTGGGTTTAGGCCGGCCGGCTTTGAAGATGAGTCTGGCACTCGTGCAGGGATACTCTTCTGAAGAAGAGGAGGCAGCTCGAAATGACAGTGACGATGAAAGCGACGAAAATGAAAAACGAAATGAATCCCCTGAGCAGAAGCCTTCCATGCCTCTGCAGTCAACGAAGGGATCGCTGTTGCCATCTGCTTTTGATGCTTTTTCTGAGGTACTCAAATCTTTTTTCATATTAATCTCCATTCTTTAAGCAACGCCGTTTTTTTTTTTCATCTGTTTCTCTGTAATGTGAGGACGACGCATTCAATTCATGTTTTCTTAATTATTTATCTGGGCATCCAAGTTGATTTTCGCTCTATTTATTTACTTCTGTCTTTGTCTCTCTATATTCATACAAATAGTGCGAGAGACGGTGTGTAGCTACCCAACTTAATTTTCAGCTTGCATTTCATTTTTCTTCCTAGGCGCCCGATATGAATGTGGTTGACTTAAAAATTAGAGACCGGCTGTCAGTTCAGTGTACTACATGGAGAAAATGTTCTCAGGAAATATAATTTAAGCCAAAACCCAGTTGAGTTTAATAAAACAATTTCCTTTTGTTCTTCGGAGAGCGGGCCGCGAGAATGCAGAATGCAGGGCCAAAGGGAGTATTGGATGGTCAAACATTAATTAAATTTAGTTTAACTTATCTGGTAGTGGGTACTGCGAAGTGCCGCTTTTTGAACCCAGTTGGATTTATTTTTCTAAGGGCTGCCTAGAACTGTCTGATAATTTTTCTTGGGTGCTTTGAGATTTTCAGTGGACTTTATTGAATCCAGTCGGATTTATTTTTCTAACGGCTGCTTAGAACTGTCTCATAAATTTTCTTAGGCGCTTTGAGATTTTCAGTGGACTTTATTGAACCCAGTTGGATTTATTTTTCTATGGGCTGTTTAGAACTGTTTGATAAATTTTCTTAGGTGCTCTGAGATTTTCAGTGGACGTTAACCTTAACAGTTTGCATTTCAATAGTGAAATTCGGTTGAAAAGGCCCTCACTCTAGGTTCCTGCAGGTTACAGGTCCTCCTGAATTTTTGAATAACAGTGCCTCCGAACCAATACCGACTAGACCCTCTGAGAAGAGAAATTCATTTGGGGGATGGCAAGCTGCAAAAGATCCTCGCATCAAGAAAGAGCCACGAGCTGGTAAGTCATTCAGAAGTTCATTGATATTGAAGGTTTTTCTTTTCAATTGGAAAACCTCTTTTCCTTTAGATGTTTTTGATAAGGAAGTTTATACCACCCAAAGTCTCTCACATATGTCAATATATATAGCCTTTTATGCATCCTTCTACCTCGAGTGGTCGAGTGCTTTGAGCTCATGCATGAGGTCTCGGGGTTGATTCCTTGGCCTGACAACCTCTGTTGCACGCTTCACTTGATGTCCCTACAGGGTCGGGCATTGTAATCAATGCTGATGGGGTTAAACAGGGTACCATCTGCATAATGCGGGGAAGTGCCTGTTGTTTTCCCTGCAAGGTTTTCCTTGGAAAATATCTATATATCTATTTATATACTCATGTATGTATGCAATTCTAAGTCCTGATGTGGTAATATTATAAATTTATAAGCTGTTACCTGAATCATTGCAATATTTTTTCTCAATGCTATTACTGGTACATGAATCAGTGCCATATCTTTTTCTCAATGTGCTTACCGGCATGCTTACTGGCATATGGATCAGTGCTTTGAGTGAGACAGAACTCACACCTGGTCATTTGGCCAAAGTACAGCACCATACACAGGAAGTGCTTGTTGTTTGATATAATGCTGTTACTATTTTTTTTTACCATGGTGCTGGAATCTGTCAAGAAAATTAGTGCTGATTATTCTGTTAATGTCTAAAATATAGCCTCGGGGATATTTTCTGAAATTGCAATAAGGTTGGGATCATTATAAGTTCCCTCTTTACATAGCCACAAATGAGTTTAACGAGTTTTGACAAGGTTGACATGAAAGGAATATAATTCATAACTCTCAGCTTAGCATAGGCTAGCTATCATTACACTGTCAACCAAGATCTGGATCAAACAGTCGTTTCTTTGTACAATTGAAACCTAATTGCACGTTTTGTATACTCATAGGAAGTTGTAATCTAAACATACAACTAAATAAATGCACACACAAGGGGAGAGGATATGTAACATTATATTAGAATGCAGCAAATATAATCCAAGGGCTGGCCCAAGGTAGGCTGTAATACGTCCAATACCGTTGCAGCATTTATGGTACCTTATACCAGTTATAATGGTTTAACTTTATGCAACCATATGTAGTACCTTAAACCAGTTATAGTGGTTTATCTACCTAACACAAACATTCACATTAATGGTCACATATTAGTCACATGTGTTAATTTTTCTTAGGGATATATTGTTCTTTGCTTTGATAATTGCATTTCACCATTTACATATAGAATTCACCCCATAGCATCATAACATTATTGAGATTTACAACATTATTCAACAACATATGCAATGATATAGAAAGAACAACATCATCATCAATGCAACGGAACATAAAGGAACAATAAAAGAAAAACATTCACACATAGAGACACCGGGATTGGTCGGAGACCAGGGCAAAACCCTTTCAAATTCTTCCTCTTATTAGATTGTCATTGAATGATTTAGCAAAAGAGAGTACAATAATCGATATACAACTATCCAACAAAATCAACTTAAACAATATCATAAGAAGAACCCATCATGCCAATGATCAGAACCTTGATTCAGAAGCCTGTAATCAACTGTCGCTGCCTGCGGTCAACTTCCGAACCTTGCGGTCGATGAGTGAAATCTGCGGTCAACTGAAAAACCAAACCCTAAGTCCCAACTATACCCAGAGAGTGACGTGCGTGCGACTGAAACCCTCCAACCACATGCATGAGCATGCGAGCCTGCGGTTATTACCAAGATCTCCTGAAGGCATGCATGCAGTTGGAAACCAAAACCCTAGACACGTGCGAGCTTCAGACCTTGCAATCTCGGACTTGTGCGAGTGAACTATCCACGAACTATCTCAGACTTGTGTGAGCCAACCCAAAGAAAGAAGAAGAAATGATCATAACGATGGTGTCCAAATGAGGTTGAAGTTACTTGTATTTATGGCCTTCCAAGGGCGGTCCAATTTGCTTTAGGGCCGACCTGATCAAATGTGCACATGTGGGCTTTAGTTCAAAAATACACTTTCCCTTATCCAAATTGAGCACTTCAATAGTCAAAATTGGTTTTCTTGAAAAGAGGAATCTCGTCCCATGTTTGGAATTTGTTAATGAGTTGCCACATTAAGGTGTCACTAATACTAGCATAGTCTAACATAACATACGTATTCAAATGTTCATATGTCCATATAATAATATTTAATGTTGGAGCTTGTTGTTTGCTCTTTCAAAACCTCCCTTCAAATGAGAGATCCACCAACACCTCCCTACAAATGAGAGATCCAATAAACTGCTAAAGCTCTCAACAACTAATCTGCATATCCTTGTATTCAAGACCATTGGCTGCATCAATAAAATCACCATATGCAAAGCCTAATGTCTGTTGTCATCATCCCCCTCATATAACAACTGACAAGGTTAGAATGTTGTATTCCTAGAATAGCATCTCCCCAGAACTCAAGGATCCCTCTAATATATGGTCTGACCCTTACCACTTGTCTTTTTCTTTCACCCCAAAATCACTTGCTTTATAACAAAAACCATTGAATCAATATTTGAGGTGAAGGCTTAATATGAGCTAACTTTGTTAAGCCCCTGGATCTTGGGCCATTAGGTTGTTATTCTTATATTATTGTTATCGTTACCAAGGATATCTTGTTTGAGGGATCAACAAGATTATTTTTAAACATAAGCTATAAATTAGGTTCTCACCTTGAAGGGCATTGATATTCAAATTTCATTCTCTTTTTATCATTCTCATGGTGTGGCATTACTAATTTGGGTATTTCTTATGCTTATTTGCCTATTTGGTCCATAACATTTGGTATTAGAGCAGATGATCCCTAGTTTGGTTCTTTCAAATAGGTCATTGTGCTTCTCTTTCGCCTGTAATTCTATAAAAGAGATGTAGGGTGTTGCATTGTTGTGGTTAGACAATTAGAGTTTTGAGCTATTTGTTAATTTATGGTATGTTCTATGCTTAAGAGCAATTTACTTCAAATCTTCTTATCAACCCAATGTCAATTTCTAGTATAGCAATCACATTAACATGATAGTAAAATGTAGATAGAACATAAATGTAAATAACAGAAGACAAGCCAAGACAAGAGACACAATATGTGGCACCAGAGAGAGAGAGATAGTACAATATCACAAATCTGTGATTTTACAACAGCAACAGTATAATCCAAATCAGCAAGGTCATAGCTGGCCAAATAGCAAGTATATGTAGCCCAAATCAGTCCTCAGTCAGCAGTTAAACAACAGTCAACGAAAGTCAAAGTCTGCGGTCAGCCCTAACCAATCAACGCTGGTCAACGCTTGGTCAATGCTATGCCAAAACATAAATCCGCAGTCAGAATCTGGTCAATGCATCACCTTGCAGCTCGGTCAAACCTCAGTCAACGCAGTCAACGCTTGCCCTAACAAAAAATCCGTCCTCCTCTTTCCACGTGTGAGAGATCAACTACTCCTACGCTTGCCCATCAGATTGGGAGAGAGAAAATGATGTGTTGAGTGATGGTTAAATGAGACGCAATGTCTCCTTTTATATGCAACGTTGAGACTAAGCTGGGGGCAAAACTGACTGTTTTGCTTGTTGGCCGACCTTGACAAATTGTCAAGAATACAAATAAATTCATATCTCCATAAATACATATTGGAATTGGATGATCGTTAGATCAATCCTACACCTCTCGATGAGAGGAATCCAAGAAAAATATCAGCTGCCATAATAAGATGACCCACATGGAGTTTGGCCCTAGTTGCCAATTTTAACACTTCCTCTCAACTAGGGAGAACTCCATCTGCTAATCGATCTATCCTTCGGTACTATCTTTGCCATCAAATGCACTGCCCTGCACGGCTTTGCTCTGCTTTGCTGAACTATGAAGAAGAAGAAATGATCGAGAATGTATCATACCATCCTCTACTGACCCGAAGTCAGTCCCAGATAAAAGAGAGTGTCCAATAGCACTCTTACTGACTCGAAGTCAGTCCCAATGAAGAGAGTGTGTCATACCACTCTTACTGATCCGTAGTTAGTTCCAAAATAGAGTGATTTATATCACTCTTACTGACCCGAAGTCAGTGCTAATTGATCCCAGATCAATGTCATCCTAGCATAGGGAGTACGGTAGATACACGATGTGTCCATCGGTACTACTATGGTCCATATCCTCATTTCCGTACTCATTGGCCAGATGAGAGGTACTTCCCATGAGTCTTAGACTGCATGGGTAGGATGTCTCGGCAGGAGAAGGATGAACCACTCATCCTGCTTACATGTCGCCACGGGGTATCACAGGGGAACACTGAATCATTCACCCTGTACATAGTGCACCACTAGGGGAGGGTGAGTCATCCTATGGTCGCTCGTCGCTCCAAGAAGTACCCCAAGCCCCCCGGAGCTCCCAGAGCTCCATGTATGCATCATACAGGACCCTCATGTGAGGGTCTCTCCACGACTCTTAGTCTTTCTCGGAAAGTCAAGAATTTGACCTTTCCCAGGGGCTTTGTCAGAATGTTGGCGACCTGCTCATCAGTCCCAATATGATGGAACCTTATTGCTCCTCGTTGTACCATATCTCGGATAAAGTGGTACCTAATATCAATGTGCTTGGAGCGATCGTGAAATACGGGATTCTTTGATAAACGAATCCCACTCTAGTTGTCACAGAGGATCACAGTAGTATCCAACGTATGTCCAAACAACTCACTTAAGAGATTCCTCAACTAGACAACCTCACAGGAGGCCATACTCGCAGCAATGTACTCTGCCTCAGTGGTGCTTAAAGCCATCGACTTCTGCTTCCTGCTCATCCAAGATATCGAAGCAGAAGCTAAAGTGAAACAACACCTGGAAGTGCTCTTTCGATCCATCACACTGCCTGCTCAATCAGCATCGGAATATCCATGTAGCTTCACATCTTCGATAGTGTATTTCAACCCATAAGTGATTGTGCCCCGAAGATATCTCAGAAGATTCTTGGCACCAATCCAATGTGAGTGATGAGGCTCCACCATATATTGGCTCAACGTGTTAACTGCAAAACATATATCCTGACGGGAGTTCACCAAGAACATCAATGCTCCTATGAGTTGACGATACTCAGAATCATTTCCCAAAACAGCTCCGGCAGCACTACCACATAACTTCTTGAAGTTAAGCTCCATCGGGGTAGTCATGGGCTTGTAGTCCACCATACCAAATCTCTCCAATATCTTCACCACATATTTTCCTTGAGATAGGAAAATTTCTCCTGGATTTTGCCAAACCTCCAACCCTAGGAAATAGTGCATCAATCCTAGGTCCTTCATCTCAAATTCGGAAGCCAACTCCCTTTTACATTTGTGAATGAGAGGGTCTACACCTGTCAGAAAGAGGTCGTCAACATACAACACCATTGTGAGAAGCTTATCATCTTCAACCTCGAAGTAAAGGTTCGGATCGACTTCACTTCTAGTGAATCCCAACTTCATCAAGTAGCTATCGATCCTCTCATACCAAGCTCGGGATGCTTGCTTCAGCCCATAGAGAGATTGCTTCAACCTGCATACGTGAGATTCCCGATTATGAATCTCAAACCCCTCGGGTTGTTCCACATAGACTTCCTCATTAATTGAACCATGCAAGAATGCGGTCTTGACATCCATTTGATGTAGGTTCCATCCTTGCGAAGCGACAAGGGCTATGATTGAGCGGATAGTGGTGTATCGGGCAAGAGGTGCAAATATCTCATCATAATCTACACCTTCCTTTTGAGAGAAGCCTCGAGCAACAAAGTGAGCCTTATACTTTTCAGCACTCCCATCATCTCCATGTTTGATTTTGTAAAGCCATTTCGAGGTGACAACTGTTTTATCCTGGGGTCTAGGGACCACATCCTAGACATCATTCTTCATGATGGACTCGTATTCCTCATTCATAGCATCCTTCCATAGTTTATGCTTTACGGCTTCTTGTGCTCATAATAGTCAAGTATCCCCGATCCCTGGTCGACTTCTTACTTTCACGGAAAGTCCCTCTGGGTGTAATATGTCTCTCGACATCTTCAAGAGTCCCCCCAAGCCATGAGGGCCTCTTCCTAGAAGATTAAGGATCTTGAGGAGGGGGATCAATAGGATCCATAGGTTCTTCCACATTGGCATCGTCTCATCTTCCTTCTCATCCAGCTTCCTGGTGTCAACTTCTTTATCTTTCCTAAGAATAGGAAGATTGTCAACCTTGCTAAGAGCCATATCTTCGTCAAAGGTGACATCATGACTTATCTCGACTTCCCTTTGACCAACCACATAGATTCTATAGCTTTTAGAATTTTCACTGTAGCCCACAAAGATTCCCTTCTTTCCAGATGCACCCAATTTGCTTCTTTTCTCTTTCGGTACATGAAAATATATGGGACTTCCAAAAATTCTAAAATGAGAGACATCAGGTTTCTTACCAGTGAACATCTCTTCAGGGGTCTTGGAATCCAATGCTTGATGAGGGCATCGGTTTTGAACACATACAGCGGTATTCGTAGCTTCGACCCATACCTGCAGCATGAATGGGGCGATGGAGGGTATTGTTCCATCGCTCATCAATCACTTTCCATATGACTTGTTGTTTCTCTAACCTCTCGTCTCCCTTATCTTCATAATAAGCACGAATGACTTCTTTGGCCCTATCCATAGCTTGATACAAGTAGCCCATTGCGGGTTGGTCTCCATCAACCCACTGAGGAACCCTTACCAAAGGTTCTGAAATGACACACACCTCCTCTACTCCTGCCCAAAAGCTCTGATCGTATGAAACTAGTCTGCATATGCCCTCTCCCTCTGGTTTGCAGTTAATAGATAAAGCATGCCGATTCGGTGAAAGGAACATGCTCTTCACATCCCACATAGAATTCAAGAGAGATCGAAGAGATATGAAAGTAGTGGCAAATCGTGTAATGGTAGGGCACACCAACTCTTTGTTTTTGGTGAATTTTCTCATCAAACTAAGCACAGATGCATGATTATATATAAATTTTGTTAGGCTCCTGGATGATTCAACAATATCCCTCACAATAGGAATCTTACCTATATCCTCCAACATCAAGTCAATGCAATGAGCAACACAAGGTTGTTGGAAATTAATACTGAGAGGGGGGGGGGGGGGGGGGAATCAGTTTTATCAAGTCAAATATCCCTTTTTCAAAATCAAATGATATACACTACATCAATTAATTAAACCCGCGTATATACGCAACTATGCAGAAGGAAACCCGCGTATACAAAGCAAACTTTTAATTTACTTTATCTTTCTGATGTTGATTGTTAATCTGTGTTTCAGAATCAAATAACAGTAACAGTAAAACAGAGCAGAAAGACAATCACACACAAGAACACAAGATATAAGGTGGAAACCCAATGTGGGTGAAAACCACCTGTTGCAATTCGTCTCTATCTTCTTTTAAATTAAAAACTTCTTTTACAATGTACTGGTGCAGTCCTTTACCAGTACATAGGTTGCAACCTGCAGAGAGCTACAACCCTCTCTCGTTCTCCAGCTTCTCCTTGAAGGGAGCTACAACCCCCTTTAGCTCTTGCACTAGCCGAGATACTAGTACTTAGGTGCTGGCCTACAGAAGGCTACAACCTTCTCTTTCTTCCAGGGACCACGTTTCATAAATTTTCAGACTGGATCCATGAACATCAATCAATCAATCAAGAATTTCTCCATCAACCAATCTCCTTTTCACCAATTAGATCTGAATCAAGTAGATACTTCTTTGACAGCTGTACCCAAAACACAGTACTAGAAACCACACACCAAAATTTGAACCCAGAACACAGCAGCAATAAACAGAAGCAGCTAGATCACAACTCAAAATATATACGCTATTTCAATAACCTGCAACATGCGTGCATACGCTTCTGTGTTTG
>APFE030280767.1:0-11317 GCA_000404065.3 Pinus taeda | reverse complement strand
ACCAAGTTTCTGTATCCAGGGACGTGTGATAAGTGGTTTCCAAGCTCTGATAGTTCAGATATGCCTTCACACTGATCGATATCCTTCTAGGGCTTGTTACTATAACTAGGGTAAAATGGTTTCTAGACCTTTGTGAAGGTATAAGACTAGTCTTTGCAGACCTTAAATAGACAACTTATCTATTTTCGCACATCAATACATAATCATAGATCTGACTTCACGCAGATCGATCCAATTCATTAGAAACATAGCAGAATCAACCCTTGACTTTGCGAATACAGATAATTACTTAAAGCATGCATAAATGAGATAGATTCAGTAGTTTCGTGTAGCATTCATACATTATTTCATGAAAACATAGTATTGAGTGACAAGATATAACATAAACAGAATAAAAAAAATGCATAGTAATTCTTCAAAATCAGTGTTTATTGATCTTCAATGTTCAGATTACAAACTTGTCTACCCTGCGCACTCAGCTGCAGGGGTCCCCACACTCAGTTGTGGACTTACCGAGGCCTCATGCACACTTAGCTACAAGAGCATTTCCCTTCTCACCTAAGTACAAGAAGCAAAGCCTTCTTGCCTTAGCACTTGCCCCAAACAATCTTTGTCTTGACTCTTCACTATGTACTCTCTAAGATAATTTATCGCTAAGATTATCTATGACTCAACTATTTATAGCTTTCTTCGATAAAATACCATGGTCTGTAGACCATGGGAGAATCTTAAAACCGACCAAAACAAGGGGCTAAGACCCCTTTGACTCCTATCTACCTGCACACTCTGCATCAACATTTCGTGGAGACTTTACATCTTTTACAAAAAATTATATAAAATTTAGGTTAACTGACCCTAGGGACCTTATCCAAATAGGGTCCCAACACAAAGATCGTGGCTTGCCCTCGAGTCACTCAGATGGCGCCTTGATCTTGCTGTGAAGACCACACAACTCAACCTGCAACACTGTAACTTCAGCAGTGCTCTGCGCTGCAGCTTGTTGTACCTCTTCAACCAATTTCTCTATGGTAGAGCCCTCCACTGTTAGGCACATTGTCCTCTGTGTTTGCTGGAGCACCTTGAGATTTTCTTGAAGTGACAGAGTAATCTGACAAGGATCCTCTAGCCATGGCTATAATCTGGCCTTTAGGAGG
This sequence comes from Pinus taeda, assembly GCA_000404065.3. Classification (NCBI taxonomy): domain Eukaryota; kingdom Viridiplantae; phylum Streptophyta; class Pinopsida; order Pinales; family Pinaceae; genus Pinus; species Pinus taeda. The sequence continues at coordinate 10,163 of APFE030280767.1, read as the reverse complement.
GCCTCTTTCCTCTGCAATTCTTCCACATATGCTTGGAGCTGCTTTCCCTCCTATAACTCACAAGGCGTTGATCTGGCAACAAAGTGCATGCAATCGCTCAGGCCTCATCAGACTTCTGTTGTGTCTCTCGGACAATGTTGTTCAACTTCTGCAATTACGATTCCTCTTGCAGATTTGTCCATAATTCCGTAGCCGCACCAAACATTAATGAGCAGTCAGTGACTGCGGTATCTAATGTGTTCATAACATCCTTGATTGCTTCTCCGCGTTGCTCCCTAACCTCTGGTGGAATTGTTTGCTACAACTTCAACTGCAGCTCTGCTATCTTCATTTAGAAGTTGAAGGTAACCCTGCCAACCTCATCCTTTGAGGCACGTACCGTAGCAGCCAATTTCCTTACTTTTACCAAGGCTTCGACATCCTTCAGGATGTTCAATTCTAGTATTGATTTGCAAGCCTGTTCTATCATTGTCTCCAGGTTCTGGCTTATTTGTTGCATCTCCTCCTTGGCCTTTAGTGCCCGAGTCTTCTCTGAGAACATTTTTTCATTGCTAACCTTGGATTCACTAATTATTGTGAGGGCATGCTTCTCTCTGACCCTCAGCCCCTTTGAAACCCCCTAATGCAGTGCATAGAGGGTATGGAGTGGCAGCGTGGCCAAATTTAGCCCCATGCCCTTCACTATGTTGATCATAGTGTGATCCTCATTTGATTCTACACAAACGGATCCCTATGGCAATGGTATAACCCTAAGATCCAAAGTCTATTCCAGCTTCGCTGCTGTGCTACTTCCCTCTGTGAGGCTCGCTTGCTTGACGCTCGCTTGAATCCTGTTAGCATGGATCTGCAGCTAGCACGGATCCTTTTGGACGCTCCCCAACATCTGCATATATTATTGTTCAAATTGTTGTAACACCTCAATCGTTGTATCTCAAACTTTATCACCGATCTCATCGAGATCGCCTTCCGTCAGCACCATTGGATTGATATGCGTCTACTTGTCAAACTTATGCTTCTTTCTCTGTCAAACCATTTGCTCTGTACTACACCTCTTGAAGGTAAAAGGAGTGCGTTTCTCCTCACCACTACCTCATTCTGGTTCTAACAACTCCTGCTTATCTATGTGCTGTGAGGCCGACCCTTCACCTCCCTTTGTATCCTAATGTTCTTTTTTTACCCGCTCCTTTGCAGTGCACTCTTTTTCCATCCGTTCTATCTCTGCAACTGCCATAGCAACTTCCTTCTTCTTCTACTCAGCTAAGGCGTGCATGACCTTCTGAGCTGCGTCCTTTCGCTTTTGCGCAACAGAGCTCTCGACACCTTTGCTTGTTCCCACATCAAGCCCCATGGGCTCATGCCACTCTGGTGGCCAATACCCCATGACCTCCTTCACATCCATCTCAGATACCAAATAGGACAACTTGTGCCATACATGCTTTGGGTCCTTCCACGCTCTGATTGACACACTGTGGAAATCGTCCTTGAACTCTGTGTAGGCCATTAATTGCTCGAACAAGGTTGGGGACAACCTTGGCCTTTGATTAATAACCATTCGAAGGTCCATCTCCATCAAGATCCAGAATTTTTTTGACTCCTTGACTCTTGCCGGATCCTTTGTAGACCACAACGAGATGAACTGTGTTTCCTTGGGTAAATCATCCTTGTGTGGGGGAAATTTAGTGTCCTTTGGCAACCTCCAAGCAACTAACACAATAGACAGTAACAACCATGCATAGTGGATTGGCTTGCTTTCTTCCTGGGCTTCTCAGCAGTTCGTGAAGAACTCCTTGCATAGATATTTTACCCAATTGTATTGGACACCCTTTGTGCATTATGCTGAAAGTGACACTACAGACGCGAGAACCTTGTACCTTTGACACTTCCTCATTATTTTTCCAGCAATATTCTAGGCAGCGAATTGCATCGCCTGGTCTTGAATGGAGTGGATAGAGTATCCGCGCAACTTCTTAACAAGGCCATACTTTTCCTTCATCTTGTCTGCCAAATCTTTTTCCCTGGTTTTCCCTCCAAACTCCTTCGCAAGGTCCACTCCTTTATAAGGAAACTTCGTTATGCGATGAATTAAAATGTTAGTTATTGGGATGGGCTCCCCAAGCCAAATACACCCATTGTGCACCAGCGCAAGGAGTTGACGCACACACACCATGTTGATAGTTGAGTGATGATAATGCGACACATAGAGCATGTGCAGTGGCCCTGCCTGCTCAACATCTCTGACCCACCTCATGGGCTCCAACTGTGTAACGCCCATCTCTTCATAATATATCTTCATCATATATTTATGGGTCGCTAAATGTGGAAACCTTTCATGGTCTGTGAGGTCCCAATCCTCGATTTTCAGTACTAGAATGTGCGCTAATGTAGGACCTTCAAATTCCACCTGTTCAAGAAATAGGGGTGTCGAAACGGTGAATTTCCCAGAGTTTAGATCCTTGGTAACTTTGATTCGTCCCTTCTACGGATGGATATACTCGGGAGGTCGTGAGATGGGCTCAACCTCCTTGTCATCCAATTCTTCTATACTTTGGTACTCCTCTTCTAAAGCAACTACTTTCTCCAACTATTTGTTTTTCTTCTCCTTTTGTTGCACCTTTGGGTTCTTCCTTAGTGACATTCTCACTGGCATCGGCTTCTGCTTCTCTTTTGTGGTTGATTGCTTCTCTTTTCTCGCTGATTGCTTTAGCCTAGGCGACCTTGGTGTAGTTGGCATAGGGGTTGTAGCTTCCCTACTTGATGACTTAAGGACCGACGCATCGGAAACATTAGCTTCAGAACTCACCACTACCACAGGGTTGGTGGTAGTCATTTGCTCAATGAATAGCTCTCATGTTGTTGTAGTGTAGTTTGCAAACGAGGGGCACGTCATGAGCTCTTCCCATAATTCATGATTCATAAAATTTAGACAGAGAAATGCCCAAACAAATCTCAGAATGCAAAGTGTTCTTCGTTGGACCAACACATGTAATTTATAGGAAGGTTTAAACTCAAATCTGATTGTTCCCCCTAAATTCTGATAATAAATGCATATTTGGTGGAAAATCTCCAAATATTTTCGCCATAAACAACACCTACCCTCTCCTCTTAACTAATTTTTGGCCATCAAATCATGAATAATAACCGCAATGGCTACTTTCGAATCCACTTGCATGGCACCATCCCCAATGTCGCATCTCATCCAGCTCAGCTTCATCTATCGCACCCCTGTCATCCATCACACAGTCTTTCTACCACATTCTTCATCACGTTGGGTAGCATAGGTTGTAGTCCTACAATCCCTTACATCTTCCTGGATTATTAAGACTATCCTGCTGCCATATAGTCATCGCTCGTGCCCCTACCACAAGGGTCGTCTAGGCCGTAGGGGTGGTCAAGGAAGGAGCTCTGTGCAGCTCCCGCCCCGCCCACCCTCGCGGCCCAGCCGGCCCAAAGGTGGCAGGGGTTGATTCCAGGAAACAACCACTGCCACACTCAAGCCGAATGGGTCGTGGGGGTGGGTGAGGATGGAGTTGCGGCCCAATAGGCCCAAGGGTCGTAGGCGCTGATTCCCAGAATTGACCCCCTACCACCCAGGGCCTTTTTTTTGTTTTTTTTTTTCATTTTTTTTTAATGATTTTAATATTCTAATGTGTTGTTTAATATTTAATTTTAGTTTTTTAAATATTTTTTTATTTAATCTTTAAATTTTTGTTAACATTATTAATTTTTTAATTTTAGTTTATTAATTTTTTTTTAATATTTGAACTTTTTGATATTTTTTTGTTGTTTTTTTTAGTTTATTTTTACAAGTTAATTTTGTTTTTTTTTTTTACTTATTATTGTTATTCTATTGTTTTTTTTCTTTTTATATATATATTTTATAATTTTATTTTTGTCATGTTTTTTTATTTATTTTATTTTTTATGTTTTATTATAAATATGAAAATCGCCAACATTAAAAAATATACATATACACTTAACACATTAGAAAATTTAAAGTGTAAAAAATAAGCCCTCTAAACAAAAAGGGTTCATATTGCATTAACACTTTTCAAAATCAAGATGTAAATCACTAACAAAAAAAATGTTCATACTAGATACATAAAAAAAAAATTGTCAAAAATAACGCTTCTAAAGAAATTTGTGTTGATGCTGCATCAACACTTTTCAAAATCAGCATGAAAATCACTAACAAAAAAAAAATGTTCAAACTAGATACATAAAAAAAAATTAAAGTGTAAAAAATAAGCCCTCTAAAAAAATTTGTGTTGATGTTGCATCAACACTTTTCAAAATCAGCATGAAAATCACTAACATTTAAAAAAAAATGTTCATACTTGATACATAAGAAAATTTAAAGTGTCAAAAATATGCTCCAAAAAAGAAATGTTTATTCTGAATCACCACTTTTCAAACTTGAGTAATTTTTTGCTACCTCAAAAATGGGTACTAGGTCATTTTCTCGTTTGATCAGTAACTATGTTAACCCTAAAATCGTAGCCATGCACATCCAAAATTGAACTAAGAAACTATACTAGGGTTTGCAATATAAATGCCTATAATATGAAACTCAACACATGAGGATATAACATCAAAATACACAATAATTGAAAATACTTAAGCATAGAACCTGAACCTAGGTTTTTAACACAAAACATCACATAATTTAATTTATGTACATAGGGACAAAAGTACTTATCTGAGAAACAAAAGCTGATTGGCTAGGAGCTCTCCACATTCCTCCTAGTCATAGACTGTGTGGCTCAAAAACTCGGCCATAGGTCACACCTAATTTGAGGTGGAACTCCATAGGCAATAGTAACTGAAACATCCACACATCCATGGATAGGGTTCCAACCTAATAGACATGATGCTTTAGGGCTTCAAACACCTTCCAAGCTAATTTCCAAGGTGCCAACCCAACAATTGTGCTACTCCAAGGCTCCAGGTACCCTCTAGGCCATAAATAAACACTGAGTTCTCCCCAAAACTCCTTAGTCACCAGGTCATAAACAAGGACATCAAACCCTAGGAGCACCAAGCTCTCGAAGTCAGCATTGGGGTTCAAATTATAAATAGTATGCATCCATATGGAACAATTAACTTAATAACCGCACCCTGACTAGTCCAAAGTCCGACCCTAGGACTCACTATCCATTAGTCAGTCTCAAAGTCCATCCCAGAACTCACTAACTAATTCCCTCTCCATCCATCCTCTCGTTGAATAATCAATAATGAGTAATAATACCTTTTTATAACTTCATGGAATTTACTAGCTAAGTGGAACTCACTAGAGCCACGTGGGCCCCAAGGTGCACCTTTTCACCGAAAGATTTCAATTGTTTTCTTTTTCTATGGAGTTGTGCCCCCTACACTCTTTTCGTGGAGTAGGCTTTGTAGCCAACCTTATTATTATTATTATTAGTATTATTATTATTATTATTATTATTACAACTCAGGCTATACGACCTCACAAACCTGATAGGCTTATAAATATCGGGGCACGTTGGCCCCACAATATCATTTTATCTCACGAACCTAATAATAATAGTTAATTACATTATAAATGGTGGGGTATTACACAATTAATCCCCCATCTCAGTGGAAGACCTATATTTTAGTATGCATAGACTATTCACCAAATGGGTGGAGGCTAGAGCCCTTACTAGGGAAACTAAACATGTTGTTACAAAATTCATATTTGAGGAAATATTTGCTCAATATGGAGTGACAAAATAAATAGTTACAGATGGAGTAGCATAATTTTCTTCTTGACCTATATAAGACCTTTTTTAAAAGTACATAATTCATCACTGAGTCAATTCACCTTACCACCCATAGGCGAATGGGAAAGTGGAAAGTACTAATAAGGTACTTGCAGTTGTTCTCATGAAGACTGTGGCAGACCATCGAAGAGATTGGGTTGAGTGACTTCTAGAGGTATTATGGGATTATAGAACTACTTAGTGGAATACTACATTATTCTCTCCTTATGAGTTGGTATTGGTAAGAGTCTTATCTTTCCCATTGATTTTGAAGTTAAGACACTCAGAATTGATTTGGAGGTCGATTTAGATTTAACTGTAGCTCATAGACATCGATTGGAACTACTAAATGAACTAGATGAGAAGTGTTTGGATGTTGTGCAATGAACATATATTATCCAGCAATAGTGTGCCAAGTGGCATGATAAGTTTATTATGAAGAATGTGTTTGAAAAGGGTCATTGGACTTCATTGTATGACTCCATATTCAAGGATTTAAAAGGGAAGTTGTACACTAGATGGCTAGGTCCTTATTAGGTAGTGATCCAAAATGGATCCAAAACACCCTCTAAGTCTTCAAAATAAAGAACTATCGCATAAGGATGAACCTTCAATAATTGCGGAAAACACTATTAGGAGCGAAAAACATGAAGAAACAGTGGAAAGCAGGCCTATCAGAGGTCAAAGGAACACCGCACAAGAGCCATCAGATCTAGCCAATCAACGGTCCAGTTCCGATTGGCATATTGCAATCAACGAAGGCTATTGGAGGCTACCATATGAAATATGCGATAGCAATGAGCGTGGGTCAACAAGGACCATCGATCAAGCGCATAGATCGTCGGCCCAGGTTAACCCACAATATCGCAATCAGCAGATTACAAAGGAGCACTTACAAATGGCCCGAGATCTATGTGATTGTGATCAATCACATCGCAATATCACGTCGAAGTAATACAATGAAGCGGGGCCAATATAAATATGACTTGCAATAGCCGGACCCGATGGGGTTATAGATGATATTTAACATATTTTGAGATTCGGGAAACAAGATGTTTCTGTGTATTTTGCATTTTTTCCAAATAAATGAAATACAAAGGACATGTGCCTGATGCGATAAAACCAGACTCGATGGAACTTATAGATGCAAATATATAACATGTCAAATCTGACATAAAGCCATTTTGCAGGATTTTCAGTGTTTTAATGTATTTTTACAAATACAAAGGAAACCATGGCTCAGGGGCACTTGCGAGTTGCGATAGCGATTACAGGTGGACCCGATTGTAGTATAGAGCAGATTTAAGGATATTTGAAGTTCGATAAATGGTAGTTTGGTGAATTTTCCTGTGCTTTTAGTGTATTTCTCTGTGTAAACAGAGAACACTATTTTTGGGGATTTCAAAGGCCCGATGGTCCTTTCCATTGCAGAACAGGTGGCCACCTTCCTTGAAGACATTATGCCACGATTGATTAACGCTCAGGGGGGATTTGAGCGAACATAGGCGGGGAGCCAAAGATCCCAGAAGAGGAAACAAACATATAATACCAATTGGATTAAAAGCCACAGAAGACAGAAGACAGAGAGAAGCATTGTTGAGATAGAGAGAAGACATAGATAGAGAGTGAGAGAAAGAGTCTGTGTACTCAAAGAGGCTTGAGGGATTCAAACAAAACTCCTGTTGTTTTATATCTGTTGTTTTGAGACTCAATTTGAGCTCACATTTTGTAAAAATTTTCTCTTGAAGACATAATAGAGAGGTCACCACTGAAGGCTAGACCAGGAGACGTAGCCCAAGAGTTTTGGGAGAACTCCATATTAAACTCTCTGTGTTTTTGTGTGTTTGTCTATTATGTTTCTCTAACTGCTCAATTGTCTATATTATTCGCAATCTTATTGATCTGTTGCACTAAGTAATATAGGAAAATCCATGCACATGAGTCTGTAATACCTTAAAAGTAATCTAAGATCTTATTTTCAGATCAAGTGGTATCAGAGCTTTAGGTTTGCTAAGGTTAGACAAGCTTGTGCTAGATTGTTGAATGCTAACTAGGTCAAAGCTCAAACTAGGAGAAGGAGAGCTTGTTGAGACTAATCCAGAGATTGGAAGAGTCTACGGTCAGAGGAGAATGGCCGGAGAAGTCCCATTGGAATCAGAATCTCAGTTCATGGACAGTTGCATGACCATGAGAGCCATGGTGGAAGAAATGTATCGAGAATTTAAGAAGGATCAAGGTGAAAGCACCTCAACACCCAGACAAGGCAAAGGAGTAGAGGAACCTCTTCTAGTTGCCCATTCAAAAGGAAAAGGGAAAGGGGAAGAGCCTCCTCCATCAACTCCTCCTTTTAGCCCTGAAAAGAAAAGGAAGAAAATATATTTGATTAAATTAGATGTAAAGTTTGATTTTCAATCTATGATGAAGAATTAAATGTAGAAAAGCTAGATAACTGGATTAGACAGATTGATGTGTATTGTAGGGTGCAGAACATTGATTCAGAAAGGAGAAAGATTCAGTTGGCTAGCCTACACCTTGGAGGAACTGCACTAGTGTGGTGGGAAGGCAGGACACAAGATGATTTGAAGAAGGATGGTAAAATTGTTTCTACCTGGAATGAATTTGTTTTTGCCATTAAAAAACAATTCTATCCTCTAGCTTATATTCAACAAGAAATGATGAGTTGGCAAACTCTTCGCCAATTAGAGGGCCAAAGTGTACAAAGCTACACCCAGGAATTTAGAAAAAGAACTTTAACTCTAGGCATTTTTCTAGACTCACCTGAAACTTTGTTGAAGTATATAGGTGGTCTACATAGCTATTTGAAGCACACCATTCTCATGTTTAACCCCACTAGCCTAGATGATGTATTAGTTCAGGTTACACATCTAGAGGCTAGAGGCAAGAATGTGAACCCAGAGATTGGGGGATCATCAAAACCTTCTGCAAGAAAAAACAAGGAAAATAAGAAGTTGAGTTGGAAAGAGAGGAAGGCAAACATTGTACAGAGAGACAAACCTTCATTCACTCACTGCAAGAAGGATGGACACGATGATGAGCACTACTAGTCTTTGCATCCGGAGCTAAAACCCAAGAATTTTGGTGGTAAGAAGAAGAAGACTATTGTTGCTATTCAGAAAGACTTGGGGTTAGACTCAGGTGATGAAACAACAGTCACAGCCACATGTATAAAAGGTAAAAATTCTGAAGCATCTACAAGTAATTTTGCACAATCTATTGATAATGAAGATAATGAGAGGAAAATACATGATCTTTTTCATCTCAGAGTTATTTCCAAGCACCAAAAGGTTGATGATTTATTTGATAGTGGATCACAAGTAAACTTGATTTCTGAAGCAATTGTAAAGAAGTTGGGCTTACTAAAAACACCTCACAAGAAGCCATATCCATTAGGTTTGGTATGTGATAAAGCAAAGATACACATGACTAGACAATGTAAACTTAGTTTTTCTATTGGGCAGCATTTGTAGATGAGGTTGAGTTAGATATAGTTCCCCTGGATATATGTGGTATTGTTTTAGGAAGTCCTTACTTGTATGATAGAAAAGCCATATTCTATAGAGCTGAAAATAAGTATCAACTCACTAAAGATGGATTCGAATATATTGTAAGAGCTCATAAACTCAAAAATAACTATTCTCTCATAAACTTAGGGTAGATGAAAAGAATTGTAAATTCATGCAAGCAATTTTTACTAATGGTTGTAAAGGAAAAGAACCCTGATAAAATAAATGTATTTGAAGGCTGTGATGCTAAACAGAAAGATGATTTAGTTAAAGTTGTCTCAGAACATGATATCCTACTTCAAGAACCTAAAGGTCTGCCACCCAAAAGGGAAATAGTACCTTATATTCATTTGCAACAAGATGCTCCATTGCCTAACATCGGAATTTATAGGTTATCCACTTTAGAGAATGTAGAGATCAAGAAGCGGGTACAGGTGCTGCTTGATAAAGGGTTCATAAGACCAAGTTGTTGTATGTGGCGCCTGATTATCTTCTTGTTGAAGCCTCGAAAACCGCGTCGACAACAAGGGGGATACCCACCCGGTCTCGACCTTGGTTGGCAACTCCTTATCCGTTTGGTATAGCGGGTCTGACTGGGGATAATGGGACCAGTTTCCCAATCTAAGGGTATGTGTGTGTGTAGAGTTGGATGATGCTGATCTAAGAGCATTTAAAGCTAATTTAATTCAGATTATTAAACTAACTCTATGCTATTGTAATCTAATGAGAAACAACACATCTAATCTAGGCTAACCTGGGGTGTATTTCTTCTATTATGCGATCTAAAGAGATTTCAAATAACAAATGGTAATAAAGATCATTCAGCTATTATAAGAATAGAAATCAATTAAGATAAACCACTTTGCATAAGAAGTTA
>APFE030280762.1:0-11286 GCA_000404065.3 Pinus taeda | reverse complement strand
TAAACTTCAGGTGCACCAACAATATGGCAGAATATGAAGCTCTCCTACTAGGCCTTAAACTAGTAAAAACCTTACAGGCCATAAAAGTTTCAATCCTAAGAGACTCAGACCTAATCATCCAACAAGAAAAAGGAAACTTTGTCACCAATGACAAAAGACTAAGATCTTATAGGTCTGCTGCTACTGAAATCCTAAATTCTTTCACTGAATTCCAAATAACCAAAATTCCTAGAACCCATAACCTTCATGCTCATAGTATGGCCACGTTTGCAAGCACTTGCAAGCTACCTTTTGAAACCCAACATTGCTTTGTAGCTGAGGTAAAACACAGACCTTCTGTCCCAAACAATGTCAAGGATTGGCAAGTGTTTGAGGATGACAAATAAATAAACAATTTCCTGACTCTACAACAAGAATTTGCAGGACTACGCATTGATCCAGAGGCTGCAAATGATTCACAAACACTAGCTGAAAAACACCACACAAATATCTCACTCGAAATAGCCAATCAAATGCTTTGTCCAACAAACTTTGACCAGGAGAAAATACGAGAACTTGAACAAGTTCATTATGAGGAAACAGCTGATACTGAAGTGGAAGTAATACAATGGAAAGATAATTTCCTTCCAATAGGCCTATCTCCATTGGAGGACATTTTTGACTCAAATGATGTCCCTAGAAAGCCAAAATTGCACCCCCTTAATGCTGCTATTGAAGAATGCAACATTGGAACTGTTGAAAAGCCCAAGATAATCAAATTGTCTGCATATTTACCACCTGATCAAAAGCCTAAATACATTGACCTCTTTAAAGAATTCCAAGATGTCTTTGCATGGAGTTATGAGGATTTGAAATCCTATGATACCTCCATCATTCAACATACAATCCCTCTTAAGCCGAATCAGAAGCCTTTTAAACAGAAATTGAGGAGGATCAATCCCATGATTCTCCCCTCAATTGAAAAAGAGGTGCAAAAAATGTTTAAAGCTGGTATAATAGCACCAATCAGATTCTCAGAATGGATTTCAAATTTGGTCCCTACAAGAAAGAAAACTGGTGAAATCAGGCTTTGTGTTGATCTTAGGAACTTGAATCAAGTGTCCCTAAAAGATAATTACCCCTTACCCAAGATGGATCACATCCTACAAAGAGTAGTAGGGGCATCAAGAATTTCTTTACCTGATGGATTCTCAGGCTTCAACCAGATCCTAGTCCACCCTGATGATCAGGACAAAACATCATTTACAACCCCATGGGGAACCTTCAAATATGTCAAAATGCCTTTTGGGTTGAAAAATGCAGGAGCCACCTTTCAAAGGGTGATGGATATTGCCTTTTCCAAAGAAATCCGTGATTTCCTTGTCATCTACTTAGATGACCTCACACCTTTCTCAAAGTCTAACCCAGAACATTTGAAGCATCTAAACCAAATATTCACAACTTGCAAGAAATATGGAATTTCCTTAAATCCCAAGAAATCCCTGTTTGGATTGGAAGAAGGTAAGTTGTTAGGTCATATCATTTCAAAGAATGGCATTAGGGTTGACCCAGACAGGATACAGGCCATCTTGCAAATGCCCCACCCAAGAAATATCAAAGAATTACAGGCATTCTTGGGAAAGATCAACTTCCTCAGGAGATTCATCCCAAATTTGGTAGAATTAAGCAGATGAATAAATAACATGCTGAAAAAGGATTCAAAGGTGAAGTGGATAGTAGAAGAAAATCAAGCACTTGAAGGAATAAAGTTGGCCCTTACACAAACCCCAGCGTTAACAAATCCTCATTTTGACAAAGAGTTTATCATCTTCTCTTTTGCTTCCCAGCATACTATTGCTGCTGTCCTATTACAGAAAGATGACCAAGGAAATGAGAGACCTATTGCATTCTTTAGTAGAGCTCTCAGAGATGCTACCCTAAAATACCAGATCATGGAGAAGTAAGCATATGCCTTGGTCAAAGCCATCAAAGACTTTAGAATCTATATCCTATACTCCCATGTTATAGCTTATGTACCAAGTCCCATTGTCAATGATATACTCACTCAAGAGAATTTGGAGGGCAGAAGAGGAAAATGGATTGCCAACATCTTAGAATTTGACATTGAAATAAAACCTACAAAATTGATAAAAGGGCAAGGTTTGGACAAATTAATGTCTGAAACAAATTTCCAAGCCTTGGACATCAACCAATTGGACGATGAACCGCAGCTGGCGACTCCAAAGATCAATGTAGCCTTTGAACAATCCCTGTGGTATTCTGATATCTGTCATATATTGCAAAACCTATCTGCTCCCCTAGGATTGTCCAGAACTAAATGTAGGTTCTTAAAAATGAAAGCCTCAAGATTCTGTGTCATGGATGGCAATTTGCTTTGGAAAAACCATGAGGGTATATTGCTAAACTGCTTAATTGAAGATGAGGCTAACAATGTCATAAAAGAATTTCATGCAAGTGATTGTGGTGGACATTTGTATTGGAAGTCCACTGTGGATAAAATACTAAGGGCTGGTTACTATTGGCCCACTCTGTTCCCTGATGTAAAAAGTTTAACCACCTCATGCCATAAGTGTCAAATATTTGAGGGAAAGAGGAAGTTACTACCACTCCCTTTGAGGCCTATTGCAATAGAAAGACCTTTTCAGCAATGGGGTTTGGATTTCATTGGGGAAATTCATCCCTCATCCTCAGGCCAGCACAGATGGATCCTCACAGCCACAGACTACTTCACCAAATGGATTGAGGCCATCCATTGTAGACAGGCAAATGATTCAGTAATCATTCAGTTTTTGGAGAACAACATATTGTCTAGATTTGGTTGTCCCAACAAGATAATAACAGACAACGCTGCTGCTTTGAGATCCAAGAAAATGGTGAATTTCTGCCACAAATTTCATATTACTTTGGGTCATTCCACCGCATACTACCCTCAAGGAAATGGCCTAGTTGAATCATCAAATAAAAGCCTGATAAACATCATCAAGAAGGTGTTGGAAGAAAATAAGAAGAATTGGGATAAGAAACTTGTCAATGCCCTATGGGCAGATAGACTAACAACCAAGAGATCCATTGGTGTCAGCCCATACGAGTTAGTCTATGGATTAGAAGCCAAATTTCCTTCATCACTAGGGGTTCCTATTATGAAACTGCTTCAAGAAATTCAAGCTGAGCCAAACGACATGCAAAGAAGTGTCAATCAGATAATATGTTTGCAACAAACCAGGGACCAAGTTTACAGCAGAGCACAAATTCTCCAAGAAAAGTTAAAGAAAGATTTTGATAGAAAGACTAAAGCTGAAGATTTCAGCATAGGTGACAAAGTCCTCAAGTGGGATTCAAGAAGGGAAGATAAAGGAAAACATGGGAAATTTGATTCTCTTTGGAGAGGACCATTTGTTATCCAAGCAGTCCAAGGAAACAACACCTACTTCCTAAAAAATTTGGATGACACTGACTTAAATGAAGGTCCTGTCAATGGCAGGATATTGAAACATTATTTTGACTACTTTCCATGCATATAGCAGGGTCTTTACTCATGTACATAATCAATTGTATATATTTTCTTTCAGCATACTGATAGTTCATCTCAAAAGATTGCTATAAATAAGTAGAAAAGAGGCCTTATATTCTGGAAATTCCACATAGGTGAAAACCTCCAATTTTGAAGTCCAAAGAGAAAGTTTTCAAGTTTTTGATAGGAGTAGTTAAGGGCCAAGGCATTCTGACCTGCTGTTCTTGGTATTTCAAAGAAAAACCATCCCCAAGTGGAGCCACTATTAGCTACCTATACCAATAGGTTTCATTTTTCATGATTGGCAAGGGAAGTGCCAATATGATCTACTTTGGTGATGCAAAGATCTCATATTCTTGTGGAAGAAATATACTTATTTTGGTTAGTGCTGCCCTACATCTGGATGGGTGATCCAACAACCTAAGCTGGGTCATGCCATGTTTCAATTTTTGTTGTAAATTAGAGAAAGAAACCTATCCAAACAGCTCAATCTTGGCAGGTGAAGTAGATAGGTAGTGAAAGAAGGTTCCCAACTGCTTAATCTGGGGCCTTGGAAGCAATAAGGGTAGCTTTAGATAGAAAATCAAAACAAAGCCAAAGGAAAAGAAAAAGGCACAAAAGGGTTTGCAAATCTAAGTGCACCCTCCTTGGAGTAACAAAAAATGCTAGGCTATAGAGTGGGTAGGTAGATGGGGTTGCAGAAAGCATGGCTTGTGGCATTTCACTGACCTAAAGGAAAGGTAAAAACATGATGCCAGTGCAGATGTTCTATTCACAGCAGTGTTACAACAACTTAATGAAGCAGTCTAACTTCAGTTTTCCATCCCTTCATGACTAACATCCTATGCCACCCAAGCTCACAAAGAAAATCAAGTTTGTGGTTCTAGTTTCTTTAATAGACACAATTTCATTGTGCAAAATTCTTTTCATTTTGGATCTATTCCTAAAAGACTATAGTCAATTTCATACAAATCAGTACGCCCCCCCCCCCCCCCATCCCGACCTCTTTCATTCATATTAACTACTAACTTATTACTATCTAACTCCCAATACCCCCTATTCCCCTATTACTATGAAAAACTTCCAAAAAAAACAAAAAATATAAGTATCCCCGCCCCCAAGCACTATAGCTCTAGGTGTGATTTCGAAGGTCTTCATGCGCTAAAAAAAACACTTGATCGCAACCCACAGAGCGCCAAAGAATTAATCCTAGGGATTAATCCGAGATTTTCTCGAGTCAATAGCCTTAAACCCGCTTTCATTATAAACCTTTGTAAAACCCATTTAACCCGCAAATGCTGAAAACAACCTAGAAAACCCACTTTTCCAAGGTTTCCGCCAGGCGCGATTTTCAAAAGAAAATAATATTTAATTCTCCCCGCCGTCGAATATTGCCCGCGCACCTTATCGCTCCGTCAACCATCAGATCTGGGCCCTCCCATCCGACGACCCACATCGCATCGGACGGGCATCAGCGTCCGAAGGATACCTTCCGAGAAATTGTCAGAGGGTGATGTCAGGCCTCCGCCACGCGTCACCCCCTAGACTCTCTCGGAGCGCCCTCTCACAAAACCACGACTGTATAGAGGGCGCTCCGAGAAAACCCGCTTACCACTTTTTTAAACCGCCTGCCCACGCCAGCGCCACGACCCGCCCACATCACGTCCACTTGGCACCCTGTCAGCATCCCCGACCGCCCGAGCTCCTACGTGGCCACCACCTGTGCAATCCCCGTGGACCACTCATAGACTGCCACGTCACCTGATGATGTCATGCTGACGTCACCCGACCCTGACCCCACTTGATGACGTCATCCAAAAAGCGTGCCAATGAGCCAAAAGTCTATATTTAGCCTTTTTTTCGCGTTTTTCTCATTTTCTCACTGAAAGAACCATTGCTCTCGTCTGCATGAGAATTACGTCCACTGCTGCCAACTTGCTGAAATTGTCCTGAAGAGCACTGTCGCCTACAACCCACCTGCACTCGTCACCATTACCGGAAATTCACCAGGTATTTACCTAGTGCATCCTTTCAGAGCTAAGTTACGTCCATGTTTCTCCAAAATTGAACTCACAAGAGTAAAACAAACCTGTTTTTACCATTAAATTCCCAGATAAACTAGCATTCCCCACAATTGCAGGGTCTAATTTCACCTGCTGAACCCATATATATCTACCCTTCCCCAAATTCCCATTTTGTCCACGCATTCATGGACTGTAAACCTAAAACAGCATAATTCACCAGGAAAACTGAGTTGCCTACTCCTGCAAACTATCAAAATTACTCTTGTTAAGCATTTTGCGCTATTATCACACCTCATTACCCTTTCACCTCTGCAAAATTAACCCTCTGTGGTCTCCTGCCCGCTAAAACCAGTTCAACACCAAGTCATAACCACTGCTTAGCCATGGGACCACCAATAGTCCTAATATCAACCTCTAATGCCCCACACAGAGAGCTGAGTGGAAAGCCTAGGTGATAAAGATTACCAGATGTTAGACTCCATGCCCATGACAGCCAAGTTTAATATTCACCTAATGAATGAAATAAAGGCCCAACATCTCAGTGGGACTGGCACCTTGCGAATTTGGGATTCCCACATACTCATTTACAACCTCCCTCAAGTCAATGTCCTACCAGACTTGGTAAAACAATGCATGTCAAGTTATGATCCCGGCCAAAGAGTTGTTCTCAGCCCCTCAGGCTCAGTACTATTCCATATCACCCCTGAGAGTATCAATGAAATGCTGCACTTTCATACTACAAGGCCACTTACTCCTCTCTCCCTCCAGGACCTGATAACAAAAGGGGGAAACTTGTCCAGGGATCAGATTTCCAGGGTTAACCAGTTGTTTATTCAGCCTGACTATCAATCTATCTGCTTCCCTTCCCATACCATATCCATATCTCAATGAGCTGGGGAAATTTATGGTAGATATGATTAGTTACATCCTGGGTTATGGGACATATGAGGATGTGGATGAAACCATCATAGCAATGTTGTCCATTTTCTCCCCAGGGATGCCTCCTGTTGTACATTATGACTTTGCCACTTTCATTGCCAATAAGATTCATGAGCAATTTATGAATCTGGAGAGAGAGAAGGTGTTTAAATACACCAGGTACATATATCATTTATTCTTATTCTATCAGCCTGATGTATTCCCTGTCCCTCTGAAGAAACTAGATAACCAGGGATGCCTAAGGTCAGTTGTGTTTTGGACTGCAGTTTTCCATCTTCTCCTTTATTCACCATACACCTACTGTGAATTTATTGATCTATTCATTCATCCAGCTATGACCTTGTTGTTGGGTGCCCCTCCCCCAAGATTGACAGAAGAAATGCAGAGAATCCTTCAACTCTCTAAAGCATACAACATTGGTGATTGGTACTTCTACCAACACCATACAGTAATAAGAGTATATGGCTGTGAGCTGAGTCCCTATAGGCTGCCAAAATATGTCCCTATGAGGCTCCTTGCCCTAGAGTACTTCAGGAAGTTTGGAAATGTAGACTTTGTCCATTTCCAAGCTAAAAACAGGAAGGTGCAGCTAAAGGTAAGAAATCAGTTGGGTCCCTTCTTGTACAATAAGAAGGAAGAAGGGTGGAGGGAAGCTGGTAGGATCCTAGAGACCCTTAGACTTCAGACCAGCTTCAAGTGGGTGCCTTATGACCCTAATCACTTCATTTCCCTTAGGAGGATAAAGTATAAATTGGGTGGCTATGTCCATGTGAAAATCCCTCATGTTGAGAAGTATGCCAATGCCCTAAGATGGGAAGAAGGCACATTAGAAGAGCCAATTAGCAAAGAAGAAATGCTAAGAAGAGAAACTAGCAATATTGAGAAGGAGGCTAACTTGGAACATTGTGGGCAGGTTTCTTCCTCCCGTCAGAGGCAAATTGGAGCAGCTGCCTCATCTTCCACATCCCAGCAGCAAGTAGCCGGAGTTCCCCAACAAGAAACAAATAAAGGCAAGGGCAAGGAGGTGGAGCAGAAACAATCACCTCCTAGAGTACAGCAACAAACAGAGCAGCAGATAGATAAAGAGGTAGAGCAACAAGTAGAGCAGCAAGAGGAACAACAAGAAGAGCCTCAAGGAGAGGGGAAACCTATGCAGCAAGAACAAATGGCTGAGGCCCCAGCACCTACTGAGCAACAGGCTCAACAAAACATGCCTTCTAGGCAAGAGAAGATGGTGGAGACCTTAGTACTATAGACTCCTCAAAAAGTGGAGAAAGGAAAGAAGAGGGACAGAGAGCAGGAGACTCCCCTTACAACGTCCACTAATCAAGGGCAGAAAAGGCAAAGATTAAATCCCCTCTCTGAAGAAGAAATTCTTATGGGGAAATCGGTGATAATGGGCCCACCAAGCATGGAGGTATCCGCTAGTTCCTTTCAGCAGGAACCAGAGAGAAATCTGGGAGGAGAGGTCAACCCCTCAAGACATCAAAGAAAAGTAGAGGTGAGCATCAAACAACAGTTCACTGATATGAAAAGAAGAAATGAGCCACTTAGGCTCCAAATTTACAATCAGTTTCTAAAGATGGCCCCCACAAATCAGCAGAGGCCCATGGCAGCCTATGACATTTTAGAAGGAAAAATGACCATGAGTCATTTCAGGCCCACCACGATGCAGCCACAGTCAGCTGCAGATTACATAAGAACCAACCTGGAGGTTCTTGCAAAAGACATTCACCCTATGGACCAAATAGAACTCCATAAGCAGATGGGTGAAATGGTCTATGCAACGTTGGAAGACAAGACAATGTTGGAAAAAAGGTTGGAGAATAGCCTAAATAATACAGCTGCCCAACTAGAGTTGGAGAAGGCATCCTCCTTGGCCAAAGACAATAGGATCAAGTCTTTGGAAGATATAATTATAGAGCTGGGGCATGACCCTAAGGATCCCAAGGCCATACAATCACTGCTGAAGATAAGGGATGCAGACCTGGCAGCCCTAAGAAAGAAAGTAAAGCTCCTAGCAACCATTCACCCCCAAACTGATGAGGTTGTCAGCAGAAGCAAGAACAAGAAATAGCTACATTGCTGGTAGCACTACACAAAGAACTTGTGTAGATATAAGGGAGGCTGGAAGACACTGAGGCTGCATTACAGGCATCCCTACAGCAGAAAGAGGGAGGTCAGACTTCTCAGCCCCCTCCACAGGTTATTAACCTTGAGGAGCCTCCAAAGACCACTCCTCCTCACACAGAAGCAGCAGCAGCACCTTCAACATCAACGGCAACACCATCAACATCAACCACAGCAGCGTCTACAGAGTAGGCTCCAAGCCTAGACATGCAAAAATTGTTAAATGAGGTCCAGGCCCTAGAGGCCCAGATGACAGAACTAAATGGAGCCAAGGATGAGGTGGCCAAGCTAAATGAAAAATATGATAAATAAAGCAAAGCAGAATGTGGCTGAGAAAGGGAGAGAAATAAAAGCTCTCAAGGAAAGAATAAAAGAGCTGGAGAAGGAGCTCACCCTTGACAAAGTGGTGGGTGAGATCAGAAGAGTTTTATGGACCCACATTGGCCAATCAATAACGGACAAATGGCAATACATTGAAACCATTCATGAGCAAATGGAGCTCATAGGTAAAGCACAAAGGGAAGTACATAGAGCAAGGGCATCTCTAGGCAGCATGCCTGAGGTAGCCAACAGATTGATCAATGTGCTCAATCACAGGACAGGTCCTCAGCTGGCAGCAATTGGGATCATCAGCAGGACGGAGACTATCCAGCTAGTTAAGAGGGTCCTCACACTCAAAAGCCTGGTACAGACATTGGACAAAAGGAGCCAAGATATGCAAGCAGAGGTAAACAGGTTCATGGATAAGTTTGCTGCATTACATGGCAGAGGTCTTCCCAGCTTACTCAACAGTGCAGGAAAACTTCTATCACATAAAGTTTATGCTAAGAGGGTGAACAAATTTGCCACAAATCAGATCAGCCAAGGACCAAGCAGCTCCCAGGATATAGGGCCAGCATCTGGGCAAAGTCTCTATGACATAATAGAGAATCTGTTTTTTATCATGAATGAGATTAACCATCTATTTGAAACCCCTCCGAACTTCTACAGATACACAGAGGCAGATGAGACTATGGATGCAATTTTGAGACATCAATTGCTTACGCGGGATTGGTGGGCCTCCATGATACAATTATTATTATAAACAAGAGGCTTCATCTGAATTTTGTCATCAAAATATATAAAGTCATCACCTTCAGAAAGTGTGATACACATACTATGACAGAAAGGTGGAATGAGCCACCTCAGCATGAAGATTCAGCCACCAAAAACAACAACGACAACTACAGGTAGCAGGGCCGAGAAAATGGTTCAGGATGATAGAGCATAAAGACACATCATTCACATCAGTCAGCATTAAAGCAGAAACGCTCAACCGACTCACTCTCTTCCAAAGGTAAAGAAGAGGCCTGACAACATTAAAGACCATTTATCTTACACTCAGACTAGCAATAAATTTCTCATCTGATATTTGTGAAGTTGGTGAGCACAGTTAATGTATCAAATGACTCAGCATTAAGATATTTTGTAAAACCTATTGTATATATTCCCCCTTGCATACACTTCCAAGGGTTTGGTGATTATTGTTTTTGGTTGTTTCTCTTATGAAGAACTGAGAAATCGGCTGTAACTTTCAGAAGGATGTGATTAATAAAGCTTGGAGTTTACAGGAACTGAGTCTTACTGGTGCATGTTGTGATTGGAACCATTGAATGCTACAGGATTCTAGTGCTATGACATGATATAATAAGTGTTTCTCTGTCTCTGTTAATTTGTTCTGTTATTTGTTTTAACTCATCCCTCTCACATGTTGTTCTGAAGCTAGGTAAGAAAGAAAAAGAATAGCTCAGGATTTGTCCATGGAGACACCCTGATCTCAATCTAATTTCACTATAAATGTTTCTCATAACTTTCAGCTATTTAAATTGGAATTCTTAATTGCTCCAATAAGCTCTGAATACCTCACAGTCACTATTTGGTAGTTCATGTATTCTACTAAGTACAGATTGTCTCTCAAATTGATATCACACTATTGGTAACTCCATATCTCATTGTTTCACTCACTAAATTGGAAATTATATTAACAATAGCCATCTAGCCTTGCAACAAAACTTTCTCCATCACAAACACCAGAACTATCTCATTTTTCTGACTCCATATGCCCAATGGATTAACATCTTCTGAACTCTTCATACCCTCCTTACAACAATAATTCATCAACCAGAGTCTCAAACAGGAAACCGAAACTTAAAGCTAGCCCAAAATAGTCACAAAGCATACCTGAAACTCAAAGAGAGAGCCCTCTCTTATTATAGATAGGCTAGGATCTGTAATCCAAAGGTTGGTTAGTGGTTACCCCAGCTGTATTCCCTTGGGAGTCATAGGGAACAAACTGGGTGTTAATACACACAACCTTTTCTTGAGCAAAAAAGTAAATATTAGTGGCATCTTGAATTGCTCACTTTCATGGTCTCTTTTTGTCTTTTGGGGTACATACATTTTCATTTTTGTTTTACCTTTTCATTCTTTTTGTCATTTGATTATTCTTTTAGGACATACCCTCTTTATATTTTTTAATTTTTAATATGGAAAACATTTGCAAAAACTAAAGGTATGTACAATATTACAAGGATTAACCTTAGTTATTCAAAATTATGACTCCTATTTGTTGGGTATACAACCAAAGTCCCACATTGACTAGAAGTGGGGAGGATCATGGGTATATAAGGATGGACAAATATC
>APFE030280757.1:16916-31971 GCA_000404065.3 Pinus taeda | reverse complement strand
TGCACTTTCTTGAATTGTTTGTTTTGCAGGTCAAAGGAGAAAAGGAACTCCAAGAAGGGTTTGGACCCTGGGAGGCTCTTCTCAAACATAGGACCCCAGGTACGCCCCCTATTGTAGAGTTTTCTTATAGTAGCATTATGATTGCATGGAATGTGTGTTTCTTTGCATAGATCACCTTCAGTCTGCTAGGGTATTCACCCAAGACCCTAGGGGAGTTTATCCCACAACAGAATTAGCAAATCCACTGGGGAAAACACTATTGTTGTTCCTAGTTTAGGTGTATTCAAGCCAATCAGGGCTCAGTTGTCTATTTATCTTCTGTTACTGTGTAGTCAGTGCCTAAATTGTGAGCTTTGATCAGTTTTTTCCATACCTTTTTTTGTTCTCTTGGAATCTTTTTTTACGCTAGTTTCTCTGTTTACAGAAGCATATATATGCAACTTTCCTTAAGTGAACCTACGTATACGCGAGTTTCCTTAAGCCTTATCGCGTATACATGACTCTGTGTGCAAATACAGTTGCGTATATCTTTAATTTTCAAGATTTTTGAAATCTTTTTGTTTCTGGAAGATTGTATGTTGGTTTGATTAAGTTTGGAACAATCATTGTACTATCACAGTATTTAGTTTATAGCAAGCATCTTGTTTTGATTTCTCTCTGATTGTGAAAAGGTTGGTCTTGTTCATTTTCTTGCAACCGTCATTTATTTTGCTTAAGCACACAAGGGTTCTTGCAAGGAATCTTGGCTGCTCTGTGTATTCAGGGCAGAAAGATTGATTTCAATATTTGTGTTGAGTTTTGTTTAATGACTTTTTGGTTTGCATGTTTGAACTAGTTTTCTGACCATCTGCTTTTCTTGCTTTCTGAAAGTCGTTTGCTTACGCTTTCTTGAAAGTTGTCTTTTCAATATTTTGGTTTCTTTTGCCAAGCTCATCTCGCTGCTTGTTGATTATTAAAAGCATTTCAAAGCACCCTTTTTTGTTCAGTTCCCACTTGTTTTGTGTCGTAAGCTCACAAAGTGATTCATTGCCTATTTTCGGTCATCAAGTTTCAGTCTTGTTAGAGCATGTTTGAAAAGTCGTTTTTGAGTTGCTTTTGAAGGAAATTTCTTGAAAATTTGTTTTGCTTTCTTGAACTTTGTTTTGATTGAGTTTTCCTTTTTGTTAAGTGAAAGTGCCTATTTGTTTGTCTTCATCTTGCTTTTAGTGCTTAGACGAGATAAGCAACAAAGACTTATATTCCATCTAAACATTTAAGTGGCAAATCTAAATCAATAAACAAGCAACTTTCATCTTTTGATTTAAGAGTAGTTTTGAATCTTGCATCGGCATGTATTTATTGCATTAGGATTAGTTTGTGCATATTTCTAGGCATTTATAGTTTTGTTAGCTTTTGTGAGTGTGAAGTTTGAAAAGAAAAAAATCATACTTTTATTTGAAGTTCCTTTGAACCATGTAGAAATTGCTCTTCATTGAAAAATGAAAAACAAGTGCATGTGCATGTAGTTTGGTTTTATTAATTTCTTTTGCGTCATAACACCACCAGTTTCACTTCTGTCATCCCTTGACTTAAATAACAACCCATTAAAATCAAGCACTAATTTAAAATATACTAGAACTTTATATTTTTCAGTTAGATACATCAACAAGTTTTAGGATATTTTAGGGCCTTCGATTAGGTGTGTGGAGAGTTAACTCTCCAAGGCCATTTTAAATTGTCAAACATAGGAGTCTGAATAGTGAGTGAAAATCCAATAACATTAGGAAGACTAGGAAAGCTTCAGATCTGGGAGTTAAGAACAAGGGTCTATAAAGACAGGGAAGAGAGATACCCCCTCTCCTACTTGTCTGAACTTACCTCACGACTGTTCCACCTGGCTTCTGATACGAGTTGGTAACCTTAGTTGCTACTCCTAGGGATCTACACAGGTGGCTACGGAGGGGAATCCCATGGCACCTGAGGTCAACATTGTATCACTCTCAACGGTACTATTGGAGGGCACCCTTGCGAAGCTTGGGGACTTACACCGGCACAAGCTGTTGTTAGGAGGTCATCGTAACTTCCTTTGTTACCTTCGTTGATAGGACTTGGCCGTCATTATCCCAGACTATATTTGGAAGGCCCCGTACTTCACTTTCTCGTATTTTGGTGTCCGGTCCTAATCACCTGCAGTGGAAATACTTGGAAGTTGTTTGACTGGCTGATATCTTTAGGGACTCTATAGTGTGTGCTCTGTGCTCCTAGTTGGCCTAGCTTTTAATTTTTCAAGTCTTTAGTTAGATCTTAACAAAAAATTCAAAGTGGTTGACCGATCGCCTAGACAGTCTCGAAGACTTCGTGGTCTTTCACCACCAAGTTCAGAGCCTTCACCTAGAAGGCGCAGAGGTAATACTGTCGGTGGGTTTTGTCCCGCGGCAGCTGACGCATCAGGGATTGATCCTCCCCTCAGGGGCATCAGTGCTCAAGATATACCTGGTACTTCCATAGGACAAGAGAGAAGTACTCCTGTACTTTCTCGAGTTCTCTTTCGGACGCAAGATAACGTAGAGGTAGAAGAACTCTCAGAGTCGTTGGCAGCTCCGAATTCTCCCCTAGCTCCTAGTCATCCGGAAGTGTTACAATACGTTGGATCTCCAACGCATCGAACATCAAGTCCAAGTCACATAACGCACTTACCATCGATGACCACTACTAGAAGCATGGCTTCTATTACAAGTGCTATGACTGTGCAGACTCCAATATCTATACAAGGGAGAGGAAGGATTTCCATCCCCTCCGCCTCTTTGTTCGGGTCTTTTGCTAGCACGTCTTTAGTTGGGACTACCTCCATTCCTTCTATGAGTGGAAACTCCCAAACCAATGCTTTTAGTTCTGGATTTTTCCCATTTGGCACCCATTCACAAGGTGTTCCACCAGTTCCGTTTAGTGCTGCCACATCCATGATGGGTGGATCGGTTTCATTCCAAGGTTTTCCTTTTGGAAGTGGTCATATACCACATTCCAACCCCACAATTGGATCTATGCCTTTCTCTTCTTTAGGACAAGGTAGCAATCCTTTTCAAGGTTGGACTAACCCTGCAGTTAGTAGTATGGGAACTAGGAATTCGTTTCTCGGCCAACAAGAGAATAGGCCATACTCCACGGTTAGTTCATTCTGAAGTATTCCTCCCCTAGCCTCTACATGGGATCCTTATAAGGGGTTGTCTGCTCCTTATAATCCTTTAGGAGGAATCTTTGCTGGTTATGGAGGTTTTGCGGCTAGAGTTGGTCAAAGTCCGAGTTATACTGGATCACAAGGCATCCCTTTTGGTTCAGCTGGTTCTATAGGTTACTTTGGGCTGCATAGTGCCTTCCAAAATCTAGGCCCATCTTCTCAGAACTTTGGGAGTTCTGTTCAGTCTGGGTGGAACCCCCAAGGTCCTCCGAGGCTTTCGTTTCTGGCAACTTTGAACTTGCCAGACCTCACAAAGTTAACAAATGATCCAATCAAGTATAATCTGGCCTGGCCTCCGGCCCCAACCAAACTTCCTTCGGACATTCCAAAATTCGAAGGGAAGAGCGGTGAGGACCTGGGCGACCATGTGACCACATTCCATTTGTGGTGCTCGTCGAACTCCCTTATTGATGATTCAGTTAGGTTGAGACATTTTCAGCACACCTTGACTGGTAATGCGGCCAAATGGTATATAGAGTTGCCAAGGGGCAGCTTTACATCTTTTTCCGACTTAGCGAATATTTTCTTAAATCATTTCCAGTTTTCTATCTGTTATGACGCCGAAACTGAACTACTGGCCAATTTTCGTCAGGACACGACAACTCACATTTCTGACCATATTTAGGAATGGAGATGGAGAAAGAGGCTCATAAAAGCCGAAATCCCTCCGGAGTACCGTCTCGAATGGTTTTTGAAATCTTTACAACCTAAGATATCTAAGGATGTCTCGATGTCCGGAGTTTACTCTGAGGAGCAAGCCATTTTTAGGGCCCAGTAATTAGAATTGATCTACTCTCAGTCTGGGATCCTAAAAAAATACTGCCATATGCTCCTGGGTCAAAGTTTGATATAGCTAAGTTGAAGCTAGGTCCCCATGGGGATGGTATCGTTGGATCGGTAGACACGAATGCGGTGAACTTGTTGAGCCAATTGTAGCAGTTGTCATTGCAAACTGCTTCAAACAACCAAGTCACATCGTCTACCACTTTGTCTTCCCAACCCTCTTCGATTAATGCCATCCAATCTGATAATCCCAAAGGAAATCAAAACTCCAATGGGAAAAAGAAAGGACAAGGTAAGAAAAAGAATCAGGATGGGAAGGCTGACACAAATAAATCTGGCAATAATGCTGGTGGGGGTAGAAATGAGTCTAAAAAGAAAGTCAAGTTTCCATGCAATTTGTGTAGTGGAGAACATTTAACTCATCTCTACCTGAAGATTCAGGATGCTCAACGCTTGTTAGGGCAACAAGGGGCTTCTAGTTCTCAAGCTGTTTTAACCAACCCTTTTCCCCAAGGGCAGCAATTGCTTGCTGGCACGAGTTCAAATCCTAGTACCTCCTCAGGGGGCAGCCAGGAAGGGGAAAATTCATCGAATGTTTTCATGATGGGTTCTAATGTACATGTGGCTACTCGGTCACATGATTACGGTGAAGCCAAAACTTCCAAGGACAAAACTGCTCCCGGAAAGACCGACCTTCATATTGAGCGACCCCCTGTTGAGACTATACCACGGATATCGAAAGGTTCCACTAAACGCGCAACTATCAATCCTAATGCTAGGGCTGCCTAGAATTATTCCATTGTGGAGGATCAAGCCCAGATTCCATGCGCCATGTCCACTTCAGAGGTTCTCCAGTCATGCCTGGCTCAGCGAAGTACTTTGATCTCGGCAATTGGGGCAGTTGATCCAACCAATTCTTTAGTGCTCACTTTTGACATGTTAAATGTCAAAAAGTGACTCCCTCATCATATGGATTTCCAAATAAATTCTACATACTGAAAGATTACTATTTTCACACCGTTATTGATGAGGGAGCTTCCACGTGTGTCATGTCGATGTCTTCATGGAAGGCCATTGGATCTCCTTCGGCTGTTCCTTCACCTACCCTTCTGACTGCGTTTGATGGGCATTCTCATAAGTCGCATGGGATTATCCTGGCCTTTCCTATATGTGTTGGAGGAAAGGTCGTCAATGTTGAAGTAGAGGTCATAGATGCTAACCTAGACTATAATATCCTCTTAGGAAAGAACTGGGTATACGAGATGGACACCGTCGTTTCGACTCTATTTCATGTCATCTGCTTTCCTAATGAAGGGAAAATAGTTAAGGTTGATCAACTGGATTATTGTCCAGTTGATCCTCAAGCAACTTCTGACTCTATTGTCCCCTTAGTGGATAACCCTCACCCGCCTACTGAGAATCTAGGAGTTGGGATGTATTCCTCATTGATGGTTACTTTTGAGTTTCCCTCTCCTATCACTCGAATCAATGTCGTTTCATCATCCAAGGAGTCTCCTCGAGAAGGGTCCTCACGAACTCATTATTTTTCGGACCCTTGGACCTTGCTTTCACCTACGACTACATTAGCTGAAGGACAAGTAAATGGAATGACATCCTCTATGTTTGTGGCTAAGCTTAGATATTAGTCTATTGTTAACTTCGCAGACAACCACTCTGCTCCTTCTTCCGAAGAGGAGTTTGAGGGTTATGTGGCCCTGGCTTGGGCCTTTGATTCCACCTCTGCCTTGGACTTCTTAGATATGGTTTTACCTTCTTAAGAAGCAATCCTCAAAGTGACGATGGTTGTAGATCAACCTTGGGAAGACTTACACCATCGTTCATATTTCCTTTCTCCATTACAGGAAGTGGAAGCTAGATTCTCCAAGATATTCACTAGTGATGTTTGTAAGATATCGAATCCTTTGGCTCCAGCACACTTTCGTGCCAAAGGTAATATGTTAGTGATCTCAGAAATGATGTCTATAAACATCTCTAGGGACCCTAACGTGATTGAGAATCACTTCATTGGAATCGAATGTTCCCCTGAAGAAGTGCAAATTTACACCGACATTTTCAAGGAATTTCAAGATGTATTTGCTTGGTCTTATGAGGAAATGCCTAGCATTGATCCTTCTATAGTTTAGCATGAGATCAAGACGTATGAAAACGATAATCTGGTTCGTCATAGACTTCGACTGGTTAATCCTAGGAAAGTGGCAGCCATTAAAGCTGAAGTAGAGAAGTTGCTCAAGGCGGGTTTTATATACCCTGTTCCTCTTACCGATTGGGTTTCTAATCCAGTCCCTATAGATAAAAAGCAAGGAGCAATCCAAGTATGCATCAACTTTAGAGACATAAACAAAGCTTGTCCAAAAGATAATTACCCCACACCATTCATTAATCAGATTATTGATGAGTGTGCGGGTAATGAGATTTTTTCCTTCATGGAGAGTTTTTCTGGTTATAATCAAATTTCTAACTGTCCTGAAGATCAACATAAGATGGCTTTTATATGTCCCTGGGGTACCTTTGCATACAAAAAGATGTCGTTTGGTCTCAAAAATGCTAGAGCCACATTCCAGCGGGCCATGTCATATGCTTTCCATGACATCAAACATATCATCGAAGCATACTTGGATGATCTCACTACTCGTTCTAAAAAAAGAACTGATCATCCCAGTCACCTTCGAATGGTTTTTGAGCGATGTCGTTTTTATAAAATCTGGTTGAATCTGAATAAGTGTGTTTTTACGGTTACGTCTGGTTGGTTGTTAGGGTTCATTGTGTCAAATGAAGGGATTAGAGTTGATCCCTTCAAGGTAGAGGTGATAGTCTAGTTGCCTCCCCTGTCCTCCATTCGACAACTTCAAAGTCTTCAAGGGAAGGCTAATTTCTTAAGACAATTTATAGTGAATTATGCCGAGATCACTAAAGGGTTTATGTGTTTGCTTCACAAAGGGGTTCCATTCGTATGGGACGACTTTCCACAGTGGTCGTTTGATGCTTTGAAAAAGGCATTAGTCTCTACCCCACTTTTGAGTCCACCGGATTATGGTAGGGACTTCATTTTATATCTCGCTACAGCAAAATCAACCATTGGTATGGTTCTCATTCAGGAAGACGATGCTCTCATAGAGCATGTGATTTTTACTTGAGTCGAGGCTTGATAGGTCCTGAACTTCGCTATTCTTCGGTTGAGAAGTTGGCCTTGGCAGCTGTCCACGTTGTCCAACACTCCGTCATTATATTCTGCTACGCAAAAATTTTGTCTTGGCAGTAGTCAATCCATTTCAGTTTGTCCTCAGTAGGCAAGTGATTGGGGGAAAATATAATCGATGGATTGTGATTCTACAAGAATTTGATCTCAAGTTCTTGTCCGCTAAGTCCAAGAAATATATGGTTTTTGCCGAGCTAAATTCCGAGCTACCTTGTGGAGAGGATACTGTTTATGAGGAAAGTTTTCCTGACGAACATTTATTCCTCATCTCTTCACTCGACCCTTGGTATGGATATATCATTGTTTATCTCTAGACTTTGAAGTTTCCCTCTACTTTCTCTAAGGATGAACATCTCAAATTACATCACCTCGCTAAAAATTACGTCATCATTGGTGATGCATTATATTGTCGAGAGATTGATTCAATCCTTTGACGTTGTTTAACCTTAGAGGAGGAAGAGTCTGTGCTAAATGATTGCCACAGTGGAGCTTTTGGTGGTCATCTATCAGGGCTTGCTACAGCTCAGCATATCTTACGTGTCGGCTATTTTTGGCCTTCGCTCTTCAAATATTGTGTTGAAGCGGTCAAACGCTGTCACCCGTGCCAAGTTTATACATGGAAGATGTGTGCACATCCAGATCCTCTTTTTCCCGTTATCACTATTGGTCCCTTTACTAAGTGGGGTATTGATTTTATGACTTGTCATCCACCTTCAGCAGCGAATCACAAGTATATTATCGTGGCCGTCGACTACTTCACAAAGTGGGCCGAGGCCATGCCCACTTATAAAAATGATAGTGAGACAGCGGCATTGTTCCTTTTTAATCAGATTATCTCAAGGTTCGGTATCCCAAGAGAGATTTTCACTGACCATGGCAGTCATTTCCAGAATCAACTAATGTCCGAATTGGCTCTCAAGCTAGGTTTCTGGCAGGAACATTTATCTCCTTATTATCCTTAGGCCAATGGACAGGTCGAGGTAGTAAACAAAACTCTAAGACGACCCTACAAAGGAAAATCGATAAAAATCGATCCAATTGGCATCTTATGTTGTATGCGGCTCTATGGGCATACTGAACCTCCGTCAAGACTGCTACAGGTCTTACACCTTTTCAATTAGTTTATGGGTTGGAATCTATCTTTCCTGTCGAATGTGAAATTCCATCTCTTAAGTTAGTTGTTGAGCTCCTTCTAGAGACCTCTCGTCTCGAAGAGCGCCTCCTTCACTTGGAGCATCTCGATGAGCAGCGTCGAGATGCAGCCATAGTAAACGAGGCTCATAAGAAAAGGGTTAAAACCTAGTATGATAAAGCTGTCCGTCCTCGTGTCTTTTCTGAAGGTGACCTCGTCTTGGTCTACAACCAAGATAAGGACACCTTGGGGGTAGGAAAATTCAAACCTATGTGGTACGGTCCTTTCATAATGAAACAAGTTTTAACAAAAGGGTCGTATGAGTTAATCGATTTTAAAGGAAAAAAATTGGCAGAACCCCAAAATGGGCTCTACCTTAAGAAGTACTTTGATTAAGTAGTAGCTAGGTAATGGCTTCTTTGTACATTATGTATATTTGTACATATTTTGTCGAGAGTTTATGATATCAACACTTTTTGGTCTGCTTTGGCAGGTTTTGATGGATAACTTGGTCTATTTTGGATTCACCGATGGTGCTAGTCGGCACACTGGGAATCTCGCTTCTGCAGCTTGGGTACCGTATTATCCAACTGGTCAGTTGATGATATCAAGGGGAGTATGCATCGGTCCCGCTTCAAAAAATATGGCTGAGTATACTGCCGTCATTAATTTGCTATCTAAGGTAATTTCTCACGAAATCGACTCGTTGGTAGTTTATCTTGATTCACAATTGATAGTGTCATAATTAAATAACATTTATCGGGTCAGGAATCCATGTTTATATTGCCAGTATTTAAGGGTGAGGTTGTTGCAAAGATCATTTACTTATATTAATTATTTGCATATTCCAAGATCTCATAATTGGTTAGCTAATTCTATCGCTAATCAAAAGCATTTTTAGACTGGCCCACATCAATCATCATTCACAATTAAATTAAGCATCAAAAAGTAATATATATATATATATATATATATTATATATATATATATATATATATATATATATATATATATATATAATATGTATAATTATTATATATATATATATATATATATATATTATATATATATATATAATATATATATATATATCATAAAGCATCTCGAGTGTACATAAGTCTGTTCAAAAAATATACAAAATTGGGACTCAAATGCCCATAATCATGTCCACTATGTCTAATTCCCCAGCTCAGGATGAGCGGCTAAGTAGGCAACTACTGCATTGGCTACCTGCCTAAAAGTGCGGACCCAGTCACATGGCATGCCAACCACATGACGCTGCATCTTTATAGGAAGGTTCTCTACCGCCGCCATCGGTACTCGATGGGTCAGCCTCACCCAATGCCACTGAACTATGTCTAGAGTTCGTTCCGTGGCTGCAGCCGCCTCTTCGGCCCCTTGGCCACGACGCTTGTGTCGTGGGAACTCATCTGTTCATACAGGCCCAATATTTGGAACATGATCATTATATTAGTCATTTGAATCCTATCAAAAATATTTTCAAAGTTCATTATTATATTTGAAAAATAAAAAAAAATATCGTAAAATCAAAAATCACTTACCAATGTCGCCCCATGCTGCGGTCGGTGGTAATGCTAGATCGGGATCTCCTTGGAAATCCAACCTGACATAGGGGTAGTCATCAATAGCGATGATTTGCTGATCCCACCAGGAAAAGAAATCATTGTTGAAAGTAGTCCGTGGGACCTCCCCACCTCCCAAATGTTTCATCAGGTCAACCCACCTGCCCATTCGAGGATCTCGTGGGCCGCTGATTGAAACTGGTACTCTGGGACGAAGTGCAGGGACTCTCTCGAAGAAGAAAGAGCACAAAATAGTCCTTATAACCGAAGTTTTTGGTCTGTCCTCACTTGATAGAAGTGAGTTGGATTTTCATGCTAGCCGAAAGAGGAGTACACCAATGAAACACTGTGGTGAGACAGTCAACTGCCACGCTCATGTTGAGCCTTGATGCCTGATGTAGAGAAGCGGATCCATTCACTTGAGCTATGATGAACAGGATTATCCTCAGCAGTAGAATCACCACATGTGTGATGGAAATCTGACTTCCAACTTTCTTCGGATGTCCCGGGCAATATATCTGTACGTAGTCCTCTATGGAGAAACTGCTCCGTGTTCTCCCCCAGGAATGTACTACCTCTCCCCTTCGGGAAAGGTCTGTAATGAAATAGATATCTTCCACGTCTATCTTGAGTGGCATCTAGGCGATCATAAAAGCATCCTCCTCGATTTTCCAGTAATCGAGAATCATCTCAAGCAGATGTGTGTTAGCTTTCATATTTGGTAATTTGAAGAACTTAAGCAAACCACATACCCGTAATGCATCCAGAGCCTCAGGATTGTTCATAACTTCTTCATCTACTGCGGTATGCTCTTGTTCTCGCCAGGTGATTTTCATCCTGAAGGAAAAACCATTTTCAACTGTTAGTTTTCATGTTTCAAATGTCCGTGGCGTATACGCGGGTCCCCTTTACACACAGTCGCGTGTAGGGCCCGCGTGTACGTGGGTTGCATATTACCAACCCATGTATATGCCTCTGAGAAAATTTTGGCAACAAACTCAACGGTGAGACATTAATTAAAACTTCTAAAAACAATCACAATCAATTACAAGCTAAGAATGAGGGTTACCTGGAGGTTTTGGAGGAATTTGAACGGTTGAATTTGGCGTATGGGAAGTTAGCTCCTTTTTCTCCAATTCTTTGCTCTCAAACTCAAATGGTGAAAATGGTGAGTCCAAAATCCTTTTTATAAGTTTTGAAAATGTCAATTTTTTTCAAAAATTGATTTTGTTTTGTCTCATGTAAATTTTAACTTGGGAGCTTGGAATGTCAAGAATGGTTTGATTTTCAGGACATTTTGGACGTTTTCTACAGTTTCGAGACGATTCCATGACTGCTGAACCGTCATGGTAGGTATCGTTTTCTCACTGGCATATAGGTTAGGGAAGCCATTTTTTCTGTTGCATCATGCATACTAGCCTCCATCTGTCGATACACTTGCCATAGGGTCGATCCCATCGTGTTATGATTCGCAAACCATCTTCACTCGCCGATTCTTTAAATCATGACACGATGGTAGAGCCATCCTTTACATGGGCATCCTAGTTAGCACCTCACTGACATTTGTTGCCCATGTTGCTCCAATTTGAGTAGGCTTGGGAGTCCTCTGTAGTCCCGCCATGACATATATGATGAAGACTCATTCCTCTTTACTTCTTTGTTTCGTTCTGGCCTTATACCCTAGAGGCTCCTTTGTGTTGAGTTGTACTACTGCATTGCATTTTGACTATCTGCACCTTTTGGCCTTAATCCAGCTTCACTTGGAGTCGTGTTTAAGCCAACTTTTGACCATGGCGACTGCAAAATCAAAATTGCATACCCTTGACCTCTGCAGCTTGACACACCTTGACCCATGGAAGGAACACACCTTTGAGTGTCTCTGGCAAGTTTTCGCCTCCCTGCATTGAGCATTGGAATGTTCCAATCCCAGGAACTAGATCATTTGCTTTGCTGACACTCATTCTTTCCACTATACTATAACATTCTTTTATTCTTTTTACAGCTTTAAAGAAAAAGACCAAAAAAATTATATATTCCAAAAGAGCGGGAACGGGACAATATTTCCATTTATTGTTGGCAGCTAGAGTCAGTTGTGTCGCCCTTGAACAAAGCACTCGAAACAAAGTCTCCTTTGCTTGGGTGGGATTTAGTTTGACTTAGGTATGCCTTAACCTTGTTATTGAGTCAGTTCTCCCCCGATTGGTTATCTTCTCCAATCATATGGAGGGTTCGTTTGTGCCTCCTATGCAACGAGCTTATACATAGTCATCATATGCTGCCACATAGTCACATTGAGTCGTGCTTTTGTTCAAGGGAAGTTAGCCTGAGTCGGCCTCTCTGCAGTGTCTCTTGACTTATTTTTTAGCCGGCCATCCCTGGTTGTCAGTGCTATGTCTATCATAACATCAGTTATATTAGTCCTTTACTCGTGCCAGTTTGAGAAGGTCTCCATTGACTTCTTGCTGGCGGGTCTTGTCCTTATCGACGAAGACATCTTGCTCTAAGGACAGGCCTAGAGCTAAACCCTGGACCTATTTTCATTGTTGATAGGTCACCTTGTGCTCAGCATCGATCAATATCATGGGTCTTTAACTAAGTGGTTTCCCTTGTGTTCGACATCAGCTTACATTATCACATATTGGGATTTGTGCAGTACCTTGGTTTCCATTTGACCCTATTGGTGGATACCTTGCCTCTGGGTCAGCTTTCATTATTGGTTGGTTCAGAGGGTTTCTGCCATACACTAGCCACATATTGTGTACACCGGAAAGGTACTTCGTTTGGGTTACTACATCTTTTTCATCCGATTCCTTCCACATTATTGGCCTACGGGTTACACTCGCGCTAGATTGATGGAGGATGCCTTAATGCCTTCCTTCTAGCAGATCTTTCCCTATCGACTTCGAATCATTGCTCTGGGGCAAAGATCTAGAGTCCATTTGGCAGTACCTCGGGGTTTGCAGTCATTACTAGCAGATCCTTCACTATCGACAGTGGGAAACCATCATTGTCTCTTGATTGATAGATTCTTACAGATGTTCGACTCCAACTCATCTATTCACACTTGTTGGATTGTACTGGGTACCTTGACGCTCATTATCATTATCAGTGAGTAGTCTCGCGTTTGTTAACGGTATACATCAATGACCGGTAATCAAACGATTTCTCACATGGTCGACTTCAGATCATTTATTCCCATGTTGTAGAAATGTACCACAGTGGTCGGTGAAGACCTCAGGTTATATCAGCATTCGTTTGGTCACTTGATAGTTGCTCCTGTTGCTGCTAGTAGATACCACTTCACCTTATATGTTGCAGTCATTCATGGTGACATTTTATATGCTAGAACTTGAGTTTGCAATGTAGTACCATCTTATTCCATCATGTTCATTTGGTACTTTTTGGGATCAGTCTTTGATATCAGTGATCTGCTTCATCTTTCAGCATCATTGACATTCTTATATGTGACTTTCAGACATGTACTTGTTCGATCATGATCAGATGATGCATTATGTATTTTCCAGTCATTTATACTTGTATATTCGGTGGATCCCCTTGTACTTGATATGCGGACATGTTGTATTTTCTCTGAGCATGGGTATGCCCGCCTCAGACAGTGTTTCTTTCTAATCTCCTTTTGTGGCTTGGCAGGCTGAATTATGGTGCAGTCCTTCTCAGTCTTCAATAGATTTCCTTTCCATGAACTTGCTTAATACATTCCGGCCATCATGTACCCCTTCTGACCTCATATATTAGGGGGCATCTGTTATAGCTCCAAATCTCACTCTTGAGGTTTGTGAAGCTACACTCATGGCCTAGGGCAACCCCTCTTGGCAGACCTGGTCCCAAATCTAAAAAAGTAATGTTTTTTCCCTATATGTGACATTTCCCTGAGCTAAACGCGTGTATACGCGGGTCTATGTATACCCAACCGGCGTATATGTATAAAAACACTTAAAAAAAATAAATCTCCTTAATTTCGGGTGGAGATCACGAGTTTTACCTATTGATCACCTATCAGTGCCCATGGCCCAACTGTTCCCAACGAATTCCCAACTAAAAAACTACTTTGGGAGAAATATAAAAAGGCTTCTATGGGAAGGCCAAAGGGAGGAGAGGAGAGAGGAAGATTGTTATGCTGAGATTTCCCTGACCATGTCTAAAGATCCTTGTGCCTTTTGCACTTCCCCCATTCTATAGGAAATCCTTGTTTCCTTGTGTGTGTTGATGATTTCATACTACTTGAGAGATCATGGAGTAAGTCATGGAAGGAGTTTGTTCTGCTTGGAGCCTGCGAAAGGTCAACTCAGGTGAAATTGTTCCTTTTCTGTACTTTCTTTGTCTATAATAAAAGAAACACATGTCTTTGTTCCTGATAT
The DNA here is from genome assembly GCA_000404065.3 of Pinus taeda. Lineage (NCBI taxonomy): Eukaryota > Viridiplantae > Streptophyta > Pinopsida > Pinales > Pinaceae > Pinus > Pinus taeda. The sequence goes on along the minus strand of APFE030280757.1, from coordinate 17,663 downwards.
AAATCTTCTTCATGTTTTGATATTCATGTTATGATTCATATGTGATCGATTGTTTAATTGAATAACTAACTACCTTTCCTTATAATATGAAGTTGGTTTCTTTATGACATTTAGTCCATATACTGCTGCACTTTCTTGAATTTTTTTCTTTGTAGGTCAAAGGAGCAAAGGAACTCCAAGAAGGGTTTAGACCCTGGGAGGCTCTTCTCGAACGCAGGACCTCAGCTACGCCCCCTATTGTAGAGTTTGCTTATAGTAGCATTATGATTCCATGGAATGTGTGTTTCTTTGCATAGATCACCTTCAGTCTGTTAGGGTATTCACCCAAGACCCTAGGGGAGTTTATCCCACAACAATGTGATGCCTCAAAAAATGGCATTGGTGTTATTTTAATGCAGGAAGGAAGACTCGTTGCTTTTGAAAGTCGTCCAATCAAGGGAAATTATTTATAGAAACTTATTTATGAGAAGAAATTGTTGACAATACTACATGTTACACTAAAATTTGTCACCATGACTATTTGTAGTTAGTATGGCTCCATCAACTGTCATACTATCCTCCTTGGCAAGTCTTATACCTCTACTCTCCATGTCAAACTTCAAGAAGGAGAGAAAGTCTTTAAAAATCTATTTTATCTCTGGGTACGTAGTTTCTCTCAACCTTACCTGTGTGTACGCATCCCAAGTTCATAATACCTGCATACTTGTACGCTCTGTATGTAAAGGGGTGGGTGCGTACTCCTGTAAA
>APFE030280753.1:0-47605 GCA_000404065.3 Pinus taeda | reverse complement strand
AATAATAATAATAAATATAAATCATGAAATAAAAATAAGAAATGTCGGCTCTCATATTAGGTTCCTGTGTGTATTTATATCCATGTGCGTTGCTCCTTATCTCATCATCTTTCATTCATTTCATTTCTATCTTTCGAAGTTGTCCTCATGATGGACCCAGTTGGGGTTCGAAACGTCGACAGACTAAACTGAAAACTCTGGATAATCCTGAACATGAAACTACAAAAAACTTCCACAGAGGTTTGAAAACCAACAATGTCTTTATAAACACATTGTTCTTGTTTTTATGAAATTGAACAATTGTTAAAAGATTGAAAGTAAAAATTGAATACTTTCAATTATTAATAAAACATATTCTTATTTCTTGAAAATAAAATCCTTCATTTTGAAGCGGAAAGATTCCCTTTTGCCTATTATTATTACAAAACTATCATGAATAGAGATAAATGTCATGAGTAAAGTGATGATTTAAAAACAAGATTGCCAGATATAAATACAATTTAAATAAAAATACAAAGTTCTAGTGGCAAATAAAGACTTAACGAAAATATAATGATGATAAAAGGAGGAACAATGAACATCGATGATGGTGCTACTTTGAAGGTGGTAGAATGTAATATCCCTAGGACCTCCATAAAAGTTTTGAAACGTTGGCGTCATGACTTTGTTAAAAATGAAAAAAGAATTATTGATTAATAAGTGAACATAGTGTAAACTCGTCGGTGTCAAGTAACAATTATGAACTCCATAGAAACTATTTATTTCTTAAATGGTTTAGTAAAATACAATTATGTGACAAATGTCATTCTTTCTCTAGGGGTCATCCATTGGAATTTGTAGAAATTTTAATTAATAAATTCATATAATCTCTACTACTCATTCATTGGAATTTGCAAGATTTAAGTGAGACCTCATTGGAATCCATGTTAAGTATTTGTGCATTGCCTTAAATTATAAGCTGATAGAGTCTGCAATGTAATTGATAACTTACATGTTATGGTTTTCTAAATTATCATTACAAGGAGGTGAAAGCTTATTGTATAATAATTTTTCTATCACTTTCAATACCAAAAATTTCTTTTAAGTGACAAGAAAAAGAGGCTGAGATCGTGGCAACAATAGAAAAAGAATCGAGTCGGGAATTAAAAATTCATCATTGACATACCTCATTCTATGCTGCTATGGTATGAAGGTCTAGAAGTGTGATGAAATTTTCTTGCAAAAACACTAGGAAAAAATCATGGAAATTTAGGGACCAAATTTGGGAGTATTAACCCAAAGTTGGGCATAGAGACAAAAGTAAGAACTAGGTTTACTTTATTGAAAATCTTTCATGAATTCTTCTACATAGAGATGAAGGATAAACTACGTTTACTTTGATGAAAATATTTGATGAATTATTGTGCACAAATACTAGTTACTTCTATTAAAATCTTGGAAATTTTTCCATGAATTCTTTTGCACATAGACATAGGTTAAATACGTCTATTTTACTTGAAACGATTGCATCGTTTTGTAAGTATAATGATAAATTTACTTTGTTAATATCTTTGAAAAAGATTGCATAGTTTTTGTTTGTTAACCTCTTGAGAAAAGGTTGCATGGTTCTTGGGCATAAAAATAAAAGTTAACAATGTTATTTTTTTTTAAATATTGCTTATGAATTTTGTGCATAAAAGGATTTGTTTTTACATAATTCTTAGGCATAGAATGATAATTCAATTATGATAAAAAAAAATTAAAAATATTGCATGGTTAAATTTATTAAACTGATTTCTTTATGGATGGTTAAATATTATAAATCGTCTCTAAGGTATTGTGGTCCATTTATAACCTTAATGAACAAATTAATGTGGCCACATGTAGATTACAAATGCCAACACTAGAAGAATACACATCTTTTTTTCATTTAGTTCTCGTAAAGGAGACAAGACCATTTCTATATTTCTTCATGGAATCGCCAACGATTGTGCATGCTTAAAGGTTAGCTAGTTAGCAAAATATTTTATGGTAATTCAATTACAAAAAGGAATACCATTAAGTAATGTACTTAATTGAAATACATTGATCATTATGGTAATTGTAAAGCCCTTATTGGAAATTTATGGTATACATTAATGACTCCGGGAATCTTTGGATACATTCATTTTAAACCTGGGCATGGAGAATTATTACCTAGTATGTGTGCCTTGCATTCGAGGTTGATAATGGAAATGTGGGTTACGCATGGTAGTGCATTGCATTAGGGAAATACAATATTGATGTTTTAATCATTTTGACATTTATAAATAAAGCTAACCCCTTCAAAATGTATTTTCCATTTTATAACATTATTGCATTTTAAATACGGATAGGAATGCATTCTTTTATAATTGTATGCATCTAAGATATGGATCAAAATGAATTCTCTTATAATGTTGCTTATGAATTTCTTTAATGCATGTGGAAGAAATATTAATAAAAATGCTTTTATAATCCTTGTGCATTTATATAATGCATGTAAAAGAATAAGTACATAGGCATGGTTTTCTAACTGTATATACTTATTTAATGCAACTGAAATATGGGAGAAATGTTGGCATTGTGACAAATTTGTTGTCCTTGATGGAAACCTACTTAATAAAAATGTCAACATGATGAGTCTTAAACCCAATACAGATGTGGAAGAAAGATTGGACAAAGCAATATTAGTTCAAAAACAAAGGAATGGTCAACATGAAGTTTGAAGAAATATGTCTTTACCATGGTAGTGGCCCATAGTAATGAGCGTGGCAACGGATATTTGATCTTGTCAAAGAATATCATTGAAATTACTAAGGATTTGACCCATGGTATTAGATAAGGCCTAAGTTATATAAGGATATTAAGATCAAAGTATTTGGGTGTGCAAGTGATGAATATTTCATGAATAGTTAGATCTGAATAAAGTGTGCACACAATAAGCTGTTAATAAACTGTTTGATCTGAAACTAAGTATGAACCCGAGAATTTGATCATGGATGAGATCCAATAGATCTGAAATGACTATATTGATAATGATCTATAGTATTGATGTCTGACGCATATTTTATTATATATGTTGAGAGATGGGTTTGTTAAAAAGGTCTGATGTGCAACAAAGCTATAATTCAATAGCTTCATATCTGTACATAGGTTTGATAAATCGAAAGCCATGTGCATACGTGGGTTTGATAACCTAAAAGGAACATACATACACAGGTTTAATGTCGGTAAGTCACACGTCGATTCTATACTTTGGATAGATTCGTACGTAGGTTTTATTCCTCAAGAGCGCATATACACACGAAATTGTTTTGTGGAAAACATGTATATACTCTAGGGTTCAATGAATAAGATGTTTGATTAGTCTAATCGATATTGTTTTGTTTTTGTTGTTTGTCAATTAAGTCTTACTTGATGATCTAGGTTTAATAGTGATGATTGAAGTTGAATTGATTGATTGAAGAGAAATGATTTTTCTAGTTGTATGTGATTGAAGATATGTGATGGTTTTTCGATTATTTCATAGTAATTTAGTGGTTCAAGGTGTAACTCATATTTTTTTTAGAATGACAGTGATTCAGTTTCAGGGCTTAATGTTTTGAGAATTGTATGCAGGTATGCTTGAAGGAAGTTGCATATACACACAGATTTGATTAATAAAAGTAGCATACATATTATGACATTTTATTGGTCAAGAATTTTAGTTGGTTGAGTGAGTTGATGCAATGTTTGGGTTCAATATTGGTATTCTAGTTATAGTAATCTAACTACTTTAGTTGTTTGAGAATAAGTTGATTTATTTTTGCCTCAGTTAATCTAATGATTGGTTCATTCAATTAGTTAAACGATAAAGTGATCTGTTGCAATGATCAGTTTCAATTTCATTGGGCTTAAATGATGGAAGTGGGTCCAGTCTGAAAATTTGATAAAAAGAGGCCTACAAATTGTGATGTTTAGTATTAGGAGGATCCAGTGTGAGAATTTATGAAAGGTGGCTCATCAAAGTGTTGATGGTTGGATCCTTCAGTACGGGAGTCAAATATTCCTTCGAGTGATAGTTGGTAAATCAGATCATGGGGTAACATCTCCCTTTTAGTGGGCATCAATAAATAAGATTAGTGGTTGGAGCTCCCTTCCAGTGAGTGTTAGAGAACAAGAGAAGGTTTTATCCTTATATAAATGGGTGCCTCCATGTTGCTATGAGTCTGCAACAATACAATATTGTAAGAAATTTTTCATTATAATAACAGATGAAGATAGAGATGACAACATCAGTGGTTTTTTCCCACAGTAGGTTTCCACATTAGAATCCTAGTGTTCACGTGTGTTGATGGTTTATTTTGTTCTTACTGCACATGGTTACTATTTAACTAGTTTCTAAAGAAGTATTGGTGAGCTGGTTCAAGTTACATAGATGATGAATTAGTTGAAAAGTTAGTTAACTAGACATACGTTTCTTATCCTCATTACAATCACGTAGATATGCTAGTTCACTTAATTAATGTCACATATAGAAATATGAATAAGGAAATGAAAGGTTTTACTGAGTTGTAAAATATTGATTCACCTCACCTCTCAGTGCTTTTCCCAACAATTGGTATCAGAGCAGGTCCTTCGAAAGAAGCTTGATCGCTTGAAGGATATGCATTAAGATGATGGGAAAAAAGAAGAGAGCTTGAAGGAGGGATTCACAAAACTGTGACAGTGTTAAATATGATGTAGTAAAAATTACAAATGTCAGAAAATATTCAGGTTTGGTAGCACTTGGCTTTCTATTAATAAAGAATGAAGAAGACGGTATAAAAGAATTATCATGTATGGGATTTTGTTCTAACTATGATCCATTTCCTTTCCCATGCAATAATTTTAGTGATGATGAAAGAGAAATGGTTGAACTTTCACTCATGAGTAAAAGTGAAAGTAAGTACTCTAAAGAGAAAATAGGTTCAAAAATGTTGGCCCTAGAAGAAGAAGATCAAGGAAAGTTAGAAATAATGGAAAATGAAGCCATACCGATGCTAAGTAATGATAATTACCACCAATGGAAAGAAATTATGAAGTCTAATCTAATGAACCATGACATTTGGTGTTTAGTATGAAATGGCTACACAAAACTTCCTCCATCCAATGAGGAAGTGCAAAAGAATAATGAGTCATTAAGTGACATCAATAATAACATACCTGATTCAACATTAAATAGGGTTATGCATTATTTGACTCCAATGCAAGTATGGTATAAGCTACAAGCAGTCCATGAAGAAAAGCCAAAGGAAGGTTGCTCATTAGGGGAACTACCAGGTAATCGTATCCCTAACAATGTGTCAAAAAATGAGCATGATAAAAAAACAACCTTTGTTATGTCATATGGATTTGTTGATTCAGAAGAAGATAGGTTAGAAGAAATTTTTTATCTTAGAACAAAACTTGATTTTCCTGTGAAAAATATTGTTAATATTAAAGACAAGTTGCAGGCATATGACAACAAGGGTCATATTAAATTACTAAATGTTTTTTGGAATCTAAACAATATTGTGAAGGTCTTGAAGCTCAGGTTGTCTCTCTAAGAGTAGATCTTGGAAAAACAAATAAGAAGAATGAAGAAATACTTCAAGCATTTGAAGAACATAAAAATGGGTCGAAGGAAGAGATTCTCAAATGAAAGGAGCAAGTGGAAGAAGAAATAAGGGTTTAAGAATATATGAAGAAGAAAAAACTAGAAAAGGAAAAGTAATATCAAAGAATGGAGGTTGAGGTAAACTTTCTAAAAGGAAAATTAAAAGAAAAAGATAATCATTTGATATTTCAAGATAGTATTAATGTTTTGGATAATATCATTAGCAGTCAGTTTTCCACCATCAAATATTGCCTTAGTTTTCATGAAACTGTTGAAGGATAATCTAGTTCACAAGTTGATTCAAGAAATTTAAAGGGTAGGAATGCAAAACTTGAAATTCTCAACAAAGAGATAATAAGTCAACTAGATCAAGAACCAAGGAAAGTGAATCTTCAAATAAATTAATTTACTCCTAACTATAGAAATGTTAATCAATTATCTCCTCTAATCAATAATTTTGAATGTTTTGTATGTCATAATTATGGACACCTTGCAGCAGAATGAAGAAATAGGTTGTTTCAATCACAGGAAAATAACCACTTCGTAGAAAGATATTGAGCTTCCAAGTACTCAGGCTTGTTTAAGGGATATTGTTTTTCTTGCAATATATTCAATCACAAAGCTATTGATTTCAATACAAGGAAAATGAAACAAAATTCTTATGATTCCTCTTCATATAAGATGTTATTCTTGTAACAAGTTTGGGCATGTAGCAAAAGAATTCAGGAACAAATCTATGGATCACCTTAGACAATATGGAAAGAAATTAGATAAGAATATTGATGTCAAAAGACCTGAAAATGATGCATCCACCAAAATTTCTCATAATAAGAAGAAAAAAGAAGAACATGTAAGGTGTGGTCTTTCTCTCTACTCATTTGAAGAGGAAGATGAATGGTATATAGATAGTAGATTCTCTCATTAACATGACTAGAGATAAAAGTAATATGGAGTCTCTCAAGAAAAAACAATATGGTAAGGTTATTCTTGGAAATAATGCTCCAAAAAAAGTACTGGGAAAGGGTAGATACAGAATTAATAAATTTAGAAGAGCATTTGATACTTTATTAGTTCAAGGGCTAAATCAAAATATTCTAAATGCAGTTCAAATGGCAGATAAAGGAAACATGATTTCGTTTACATCAGCCAAATGCAAAGTTATCTATGAAGAATTTAGAAAGGTCATCGAAAGAGGATATATAAACCTAGATAAATCATATGTTCTTAAAGAGTTGAATTCTCACATATATGAGAAGGATTCAGACTCAAAGTAAAAGAAGGTGGTGCCCATTGCAATCCATTATTGTTAGTACTTCTAACAGTGACTATAGAAGTGATGTGAGGTACATGACTTCATGAGGACAAAAGATTATTATCAAGTCCTCAGGATCAGTGATGTGTAATATCATGGGGAGTAATACATATGTCATCTTGATGATGACCTCCATGGTTGTTTTGATATCAATGTTGCTTTAAACATTACTTAGAGTGCATCTGATGAAGTAAAAATGAATAGGTATAGACATTACAGGCTTAGGGGGAGTTGTGGTTATGAAATTTCATCATTTTACTTTCTGTGTTCATATATTGTGAAGGACGAACACTTATATACATGATTTATGATACAAAAGAATGACATGTATGTTCCTATGGTGAAGAAAGAGTAGGACAAACTTAGCGAAAGACTACGATATTCTATAAACAATTATTATTTGGCTTTCTTGTTCTGATGTAGATGGCTACAATCTGTAGATGCCACATAGAAGTGGTATTGGGTAATGATCGTTTATGCATTGGTGCAATATGATATTGATGACATGGATTTACTAATTGATGAAGTTTCTTTGATGAGTTGATGTGATTAGACCTAAAAGTAAATAGTTGACATAGGTTCAGTGGGAGCATTTTCTATGCTTCTAATAGTGGATTGTTGGCATTATGATTGCTTGAGAATTTCTTGTTACAAAATGATGCTTATACTAATGATGTTGTTGAAGATACTCATGCCGCTGAAGTTGCATCATGCTATGTTGTTGTCATGGGTTGCCTATGATGAAATAATGGATAATAATTATAAATTTATTTAGCCACATATTTGTTATGATGTTATTGATCAGATTTATGATGATAGAAGATTATTTTGATGATGCATATGGTACATATGTTATGTTTCTTACATGGTGATATTTTTCATGCGGAAAGAGTTATTTTTGCTGACAAAACTAACCTCCCTAGGAGCCTAAGACTCTCTAGTGACAAACAAGAAAATTAAGAGCAATCCTTCTCTAAACATGCATTATCATATGAGAAACGAAATGTTTTTCGATCCTACCTGCAATCCAACGTTGTTGTAGTAGTCTAGCCTCGTCGATCCAGATGAGCTCCTCCTTCACTTCAAAACCTGCATACACTAACAATCAAACGATTACATAACACCTGAATATCTCATAAAACAAAACATATTCAACATATAGACCAAGGAGTATATGAAACAATTCATTAATAACAAATCATTGAGAAGAATGGACTTATTTGTATTAAGGAAACAAAGAAACCATTACAACCTGAGCCTTGGTGTTGTGCAAGTTCCTCCCAGGGTCCAGCAAGAGTTTTCCTCTACTTTGACAAGCTCACCCACTTCCAAATGAAACAAGAAAGGATGGTAATCTCTCCTCACAAGCTTCAAAGGAAGTCCTAATTCCAGCAGCATCTACCCTTTGGAATGTTCAGCTTTCAACCTCCCCTCCTCTGGCCCAATGCCTGTATTTATAGTGTTCTTAGAGGAAGTTATTCAGTTCCAACATCAACGGGATACTCCCTCTTTTGGATGGGGTAGCTCCTCTCTTGATGGGATAAGTTCCTCTATCATAGGGATGCATGAACCATCTGGAGGCACTCAATACACGTCAAACACTCTTCTAGAAAGCTCTAGAAGTGACCACAAGTAACTTTTTTTAAGATGAAACTCGCGCCTTTTGACCTTTACAGGGGTACGCACCCATCCCTTGACATACAGAGCGTACAAGTACGCAGGTATAATGAACTTGGGATGCATACACGCAGGTAAGGTAGAGAGAACCTGCGTACCCAGAGATAAACATGTTTTTAAATGACTTTCTCTCTTTTTTGAAGTTTGACATGGAGAGCAAAGGTATGCGGCTTGCCAAGGAGGATAGTATGACTGTTGATGGAGCCATACTAACTACAAATAGTCATGGTGACAAATTTTAGTGTAACAAGTCTCGAAATCCCTCTAGAAGAATGCTCCTCACTCAAGCCACACATTTCTTCCATTCTGCCAATTCTTGGGCATTAGCAGCTGCTAGCTTTGGGACTTCTTGATCAATGAAGTCCTTCAACCCATTGTCCTCTAATACCACTTCCATGCGATCCTTCCAGGCTATATAATTTGAGCTTCCATCTGTTGGCTTATTGGGCCTTGACCTAGGTTCGGAAGAGTTATTAGCCAAACAAATCCCGCAGCTACCAGCCCTTTCAGCGATAGCCCGTGGAGCGCGAACTGAGGTCTCACCTGAGGTAGTAGGGGAGGGTTCTAGAACCAGGTTTCCGCACCCTGGGGATGTCTTGATGTGGTTTGGAGGGGTCGTGATCTGTGTGCAACCTCACACCACTCTGTACTGCTTATCGAGCTTTTGCATAGATCTGCGCAGACACACTTTCTTATTAATACAATTATTGCAAGTCTAAGCTTTTATTACAGTATTTAAGCAAACATTTAAACTTAAAACCTCGTGCATGCAATCATAACCAATAATGCATAAATTCAGAACATAAGCAATAATCAGATCTGCAAGAAAACACAAAATGATTCAGAAATTCTTATCTTTATTGATCTTCTCTCCGGTACAACTAGATTCGTCGTGCGCACTCAGCTGCAAGGGTCTACGCACACAGCTACGGACTCTACCAGGCCTCTACACACATAGCTGCAGAGCTTTTGTCTACCAACACCCTCGACTCAGTCTTATAGACACTCAAAGACATCTTCTTCATAAACCCATTACATTCAATATCCAAAAATACATCCCAAAAAACTGGCTTCTAACCATAGAGCCTTATTCTATTTATACATTTCCATAGTCCACGAACCATGGGAAAGCTGACTCATTTTACATTATTTTTTGGTGGACAACTCTTTGACTTGACTCATTACACTTCACGCTCCACGCATCTCACAGAGTCTTTACCATACCTTTACCCAAAATTGCAGGCTTTAAGCCCCAAAACCGCTATGCAAGGCCTTCGCTACCCAAAAAGCCCCCAACACAATCATCGTGACTCATCCCGAGTCACTCGGATGGTGTGAAAATATTCGTGCGGAGATCAGTTAGCAACTTCTATGCTTCACTTGTACTTGCAACAAAATCTTCTGCCATCTGCTATACCTGTTCAACTCAGGCCACCAACACATCAGCCTCTGTTTCAGCTATTTCGTCGGGTGCATATTCTGCCTGCATGTGTGACACCTTGCCCTCAATGGTGGTGGAAACTACAAATGCCTCATCAAGCCAAGGTTGGAGATGTTATTTAATCATTGCTTCCTTCTATAGGGCAGCTTCATCTTGTATCTTCAGGGCTTGGGCCTCCCTCATCTTGGCCAAGTGCTGCGTAATAACAACCATTTGCGCATTCCCTATGACATTATCATAGACTTGTTGGAGCTCCCTTGTATCTATTTCTAGTAGCTGTAAGGTTGGATCTTCTTGGAGTGAAGTGATCATAATAAGTGACTGATCCAACAAGTCGATGCACTCCTTCATGGCACGTGTGATTGTTTCCCGTTCGGCTTGCATGATGCCTTTGCACTGCTCGATGACATCTAGTGGTGTTGAAGGTTGTACTTGCAGTTTCAGCTCTACAATCTGTGGCCTCCTCCTTTGCTTCGCGGAACCCACTAGCTAGCTTGTGGATTCATATGCCAATAGGCAACTCAGCCACCCATCTACAACGAAGGGCATGGTTGTATGTTGCGCAACCATCAACCCAATTGAATCTACACATCCTAAGAGTTTGTTGGGTCAACAAGACCATAAGAAAAGTAGAAGGTGCCAAGGGAACTCTCTCCACGGTCGGACGGTCCGTTTCCCCTGTAGTACGACCTAAATGAAAAGACCTAGATGATGGGATCTGATGGTTGCAGGAAGCCATTCGACACATTAGTCTGAGACTTCGTGAACTGGAGGAAGTAGGGGCAAGGCTCAGGAGGAAAAACGTGAGGTTGGATGAAGAAATTGACAAAATAAAAAGAGGAGACACACAAACGGGTTGTGCAAGCATGCAAAGGAAGGGATTAGACTTGGCCAACCCTCCTATGATCCTAGCAAATGTCGTGACCCTGTTATCATGGTTGCGACTACACCTTACTGAACAAGGGAGCACAAACCACAATAAGCTACTCAATTCAAAGGTATGCGAAGGGTGCCCACAACCCAAGCTAGTAGATGAAAGGAAGGTTCGTATGAAAGGTGCAACCACCTGGCTATCTGTAGGAGGCCCAGTCTCAGCACTCAATGCATTTGAAAGAGGGCATGGGACTATAAAACAAGCTGCAGAATAGTGACACGGTTCGGCTCTAGCATACAAGGTCAGTGAAAAACATAGAACGCACCCATGTACCAGGGGCTTCACTGCTGCGTGGGAGGGATGGGAGGTGACTGTTGCAAGTATTGTTCATGATAAGATGTCCCATTTAAGATCCTCGCTCCATTTATACATTCCCATGGTCCGTAGACCATGGGCAGGCTGACTCATTTTACATTATTTTTGGGTGGACAACCTTTTGACTTGACTCATTACACTTTGCGCTCCGCACATCTCACGAAGTCTTTACCATATCTTTACCCAAAATTGTGGGCTTTGAGCCCCAAAACCACTACACGGGGCCTTCGCTACCCAACACCATCCAGGGCATACTCGAGTCTCAAACCGTTGAATGCTATTGGTGAAATTTGAGATGTGATAAGAATTCAATTTCTATAATCAAGAACTTCAAAATTTGAACTTCTCCCTTCTTTGTATATTGTTCTCCACTTTGATCACCTTTTCTCTTATACCATTTAGAAATTCTCACTGTAGATCACCTGATAATGGAATATACTAAATCAAAATACTTGATCTACTTCTACTATCAAACTTTGTGTAAGCTTAATAAATTTGAGCAAGATCAATTAGAACACATATAACAGTGAAGAAGAAATCATACACATGAAACATAGAAGAATACTTTGGGGAAAGCCTCAACTAAAAAACCCCACTATCTGTATTATCATACAAATGTAAATATCTCCAAATTACATAAATCTTTAGCTCACAAGCTATCCAGCTCTTAGTAAAATCCCTCGCTTCTATCCATAGACAAAATAGACAACACTTGTGCCTTCCTTCAGTCCTCCAAGCCTCCTATTTCCTTGTGCAGTTTCTCCTGGGTCCTCTGCCTGCCACCTGTGTGAAGTCACCTCTCACACAACTCACCAAACTTAGAAATAATTGTGCAATCCTCAAGGAATGAATCCTTTTGCATGCAATAGATATCCTCAAGGGAATATTCCTACAACTAATAGTACATTTTCCCATCCTCTAATCTCAACTAGGGTCTCTGACTGAACTGACATGCATGAATTATTTATGAGGGAATATTCAATTATCTGAAGTACACTAGTTGCATGCATGCATTAACTAACTGAACTCACAATCAGTTCCACAAACTATTGGAACTAATCTAATTGGAATTAACTCAGTTAACTAAGCTAACTAATTACAACTCAAAGTTCAACTCATCCTGATCTCCTTAATTAAAGGATAACTTCCTCAATCAAAGGGATAATTGTTGCATGTCTTCACATAGACTTCATGTTTGATTTTCTCCAACTAATTAACTCAAGATGAATTAATTAAGTATTTTTCAAACAATTTCTAAGATCAAATTTGAATTTTAATTCTCAATTTTAGTTTAGGGACTAACTAAAATTGGAATGTATCCTGAAATGCTATTTATAGCAATGCTATTTTTATCACTTCTATATTTAGCATTTCTTGTTGCTATTTTCAACACTTTGCATACATAATTTCCTTTAATTGGATGACTTTCAAAAGAAATGGGTCTTTCTTCTTGCATTAAAACAACACCAATTCCATTTCTTGAGGCATCACATTCCACAATAAAGGTTTTTGTGAAGTCTGGCATAGCTAAGACCAATGCTTGGAACATTTCCACTTTAAGATGTTCAAAGGATTTTGTTGCTTCCGGAGTCCAAGAAAATGCATCTTTCTTAAGTAATGTTGTTAGAGGTGTTTCTATTCTCCCATAATTCTTACCAAACTTGTGATAATACCCTGTCAACCCAAGAAATCCTTGCATATGCTTTATGTATGTGGGGATTTTCCATTCCTTAATGAATTTAATGTTGCTAGGGTCTACCTTAACACCTTCATGAGATACAATATGACCCAAATATTCCACCTTTTATAATCTAAAGAAACATTTGGATGTTTTTGCATATAATTGTTTCTCCTCCAATAGTTTGAGCACTCTATCAACATCTTGAACATGATCCTTCCAAGACTTTCTTTAGATTAGTATATCATCAAAAAATACTAACACAATTTTTCTAAGGAAGTGTTTGAAAATGGAATTCATCCAACCTTGAAATGTAAGAGTTTCATTGGTAAGGCCAAAAGACATGACCAAAAATTCATAATGACCCTCATGATTTCTAAAATATGTTTTCAAAATTTCTTCAATATTCATTCTGATTTGATGATATCTTGAACAAAGTTCCAACTTGGTGAAGTAAAAATCTCCATGCAATTCATCCAATAATTCATCAATGATAGGAATGGGAAACTTATCTTTAATAGTGAGTTTGTTGAGCTCCCTATAATCTGGACACATGCGCCATGATCCACCCTTCTTGTGCACCAATACTACTTGATAAGAGAAAAAACTTTAACTAGGTTGAATTATACCCTCCTCTAGCATTTCTGCAACCATACGTTCAATTTCACTCTTTTGGGCATAAGGATATCTGTAAGACCTAATGTTTGGAGGAACACTTCCTGGAATCAAATGAATAACATGATCATGAGCACGAATAGGTGGGAGGCCTTTGGGAGTTTCAAATACCTTGGAATGATTGTCAAAGACCTTTTGAGATATGGAGAAATAGATGATTTCGATGTGGGAACCTATAGTGAACATAATTGTGCAATTACGCCATGCTGTTATTTGTTTAGAAGCTTTTTCATGTAGTTAGAGCTCATTACATTTCCCAGTTTCCCTATGATACCCCTTAATTCAACTTCCTCTCCTTTTGAAAAAATATTCAAGAAAAGTTCTTTACAATTAAAAGCTATTGTACCCAAATATTGTAGCCATTGGACTCCTAGTACAACATCAACACCAACCATTGGAATGGGAAGCATTGGAATATTCAACACATATTCTCCCATGGATAGCTTTATATTATGACACTTTCCAGAGAAATTTATGGTTCCTCCATTTGCAACCATTACTTGACACTCTAGTGCTGGATATAGGAAGAAATTCAATTCCTTCGCTGTCTTACAATGAATAAAATTATGGGTATTATCCGAATCAATCAACATTGTTACCTTTTTCTTTATGATATGTCCTTCTATCTTGATAGTTTGAGGAGTGGTAATTCTGGCCAATGCATTACAAGATATGGTTGAATTCATTTCTTCTTTCTTTAGGGTTTGTTCCTCATGTGTATCCTCTTCTTTTGATGTTTCTTGTTCCTTTTCTTCTTCCTCTTCACAATCAATGTAAAATAATTTATTCTTAGCACACTTATGACCTTTAGTGTATTTTCTATCACAACTGTAACAAATCCCTTTTTCTATTTTTTATTCCTATTATTATGGTGTCAAACTTGTAGGTTGTAGAAGGCTAGGGGCAACAAAACTTCCATCTTTATACTTTTGATTGGTAGGCTTCCTTGTTGCCATAATTTTTCTTTCAATTTTTCTTCCCAACCTGAATGCATTCTCCAATGAATCAGGTTCCCAAAGGCGAACCTCATGTTGGATACTATCCTTTAAAGTCCCTATGAACAAATTAATCCTATGCTCCTTTGGAATATATTTTACCCTTATATTCAATTTTTCGAAGTCCTCAATGTGCTCCACCATCGAACCCTTTTATTTGAGATTTATAAATTGGCTAAAAAAGGTGTTGCTTTTTGTATCCTCATAATGTGCTATCATTTCTTGCTTAAAAATTTCCCAAGTGAGAATTTGTTTATGAGAGAAAAGCCATCGATACCATACAAACTGATTGGGTTCACCTTTTGTGTGTTTTACACATTATGGAGATCAAAATATTGCTCCATTTGTAGTATCCATGTTACGGGATCCTTGCCATCAAACTTCCTCATATTGATCTTTGAAACATGGTGGGTATTCAATCCAACATTAGAGTTTATGAAATCATGACTAACATTTATTTTAATCTCATTATGAGTTTCCTCTACTACCTTTTCGCCATTAGGAAGCATTTCTTGTAGCAACTTTGCTAAACCTCCTTTCAAACCTTCCATGTCTTTCTTCAAATATTCAATGTTTACTTCTAAGCCATCCATCCTAGCTTCCATGCCATTCATATTGGCTTCCATGCCATTCATATTAGCTTCCACGCCTTTCTCTAAACCATCCATCTTAGCTTCTGTTAGTTTTTGTGAGACTGGAATTTGTTGCACTTGCTCTAGTAATTTTGATATATCATGTTGCATTTCTTCCTCTTCTTCGTGAGTCATACTAGATATTTTAGGTTGCTTACTAGGTGTTTCCATTTGGTTTCTTCAGGGCATCAATTAATGATAATTATGTTTCACTATGCCCTTTGAATTCCTTCAAACTAATTATTCAAACCAAACATATGCAAAATTTAAAAAAGACCACACACCTTTTTTCATTTTGTAGGATCTCGTTATTGAATCTGTTGTAACTCTATAATTTCAGATTGCAAAGGTCTTAAATTGAGTCTTGGGATAGATCTCTAAGTCCTCTTTACAACCCTATAAGTCTGATCAAGATTTTATTCTCCAAGAAATAGTTATTCCAAATCTCCCACGATGACCTGATTATATACTTTTTCAGTAGAGCGAACTTGTACAAAGTTCCGTGTGTCACTATTTCAACCTTTGGACCCAAAAATGATAATAAAAAAAACTAGTTTTCGTATTCGTTCTTTACCTTTTTACGAAATTTCAATATGATGCTCAGAGAGAAAGTTATGACAGTTTTCCCAAGGTCACCTGCTTGATATATAATTCTGGAGCATGAAAAGACCCTAACTTCCTTGGATCATATCTTTGAAAAGATAGCAATAAAAAATCTGAAATGTGTACCTAAGGTTCATCAAGATTTATGCTCAAATTGGTTTTCATTTCCGCTTATGAAACTTTGTAGAAAAAAGTTATAGAGAAAATGCCACAATGTCCTGTTTGAAGCAGCGAAACCCTAGAATCCAAAGCTTTGATACCAAATGTTATGCAACCAGCTTACAAAATAGAAGAAAAGATAGATCAATGACTTCAAAATCAGCCTCTTCGAGGTGGAAACCTCCTTTATATTACACAAATGAACAATGATTGGATTATACAAATGACAAGACCTCCTTTCTATATATAGGAGTCTAAGGGGTCACAATATAATCAGAGCCGACATAAAAATAATAATGTAAGGGAACAACAATAACAATAGTGGGCTTCTGATCTTTTCCCGGAAAGGTTTAGGAGAGAGGTCTCTCAGCTAGGGTTCCTGGAACGCAACCCTGACGGCGCTGACAGTTCAGAGCCAAGAGCCCAGGCACTGCGCAAGATACTCTGCGGGGCTACAGAGCTGAGGGGGGCAGAGCTGATCTATGGCGACGACGCAGGGGGGGCGTCAAAGCCCTCCCCATCGGATCACAATCCCGAAACTGAGGTCATTTTTGGATCAATAGATACGACCCTGCTACAGAAAGGTAAAAAGAAGCAGGATAATGTCAATGACTCAGCTGCAACACAGGAAACTCTGGAAACTAATCCAAAGGTTACATCCTCAACATGTCGACCGGTGGCCAAGGAAAGGCCCAGAATAGAACTGCCCGGGGACAAGATCGACAATAGGATTGAATTCATGAAGGAACATGCCATCATAGGAAAATTCATAGGGTTTTGGCCAACGGAGAGGGCTTTAAACGGCTAGATTGCGGCCAAATGGAAACCTAAGGGAGATGTCACACTCCAGCTTGGACCGAAGGGCTTCTTTACAGCCATTTTCTACTGCCTGGAGGACAAATACAGAATCCTTGGAGGGGGACCGTACTTCTTCAACTCGGCAGGGCTGTACATGAGAGAATGGATTCCCAAATTCGTCCCTGACAAAGAAGACCTCACATGGGCTCCAGTTTGGATCCGTCTTTACTCTCTCCCAGACGAATACTGGGAAGAGGACTGCTTAAAGAGAATAGGAAACGGTATCGGAGAATACATCAGGGCTGCAGAAGAAACCAGATCTAGGAAGTATATCTCTTATGCTAGAATTTGTGTATTCATCCGTCTAAACGAAGCTCTACCTGATTCGGTTACCCTCGCCCATCGAGACGAGGAATGGATACAGCCATTGGACTACGAGCATGTGCCTTTCAGATGCAGAAGATGCCATGAGCTGGGGCATCTGTTTCAGGACTGCCCTCTCAACATCAAATCTCAGTCCGATAACATGACGGATTCTCCTCCTCAGGATGGATTCACTCGAGTCACTAATCGGAAGCGAGCGCCTAAAAGACACCAGAATGGATCCAAGCCCCGAGCCCCTCACCCCAATAACCCTGCCTCCAAGAACAGCTTTGACATTTTAGGTGATCTCTCAGAAGATCCGCCTTCTGCTCCCGTTGATATCCCTAACCGCCCCTCCTCCTCCACCAATCCCCCCCCTTCTAGCCCCCCTAGGTCCAAATCGCCTGAGATTAGCCCTATCATTCTTAGGCAGAGCCCGGAAAATGAGCTAGCGATCCTTGAGGAAATGAAAATGGATGAGTTGATATTCCCTCCGAAGGATACAGAGATCAATCAGGAAGAAGGAAGCCAAGTCCAAAATATGCAGGAAGAGCCCGAAAGCATTGACCTACATGGCCTGAACATTATCGATCTGGAGCTAGCTTGCAGGAAACAAGCATATGAATCCATCACTGAGACAGATCTAGAAAAACTAGAAGAGGTCATCTCCAGAGCTTATCACCAAAACCAACTCGGCATTCAACCTAGCAGCGAATGGAATAACAGTGCATGTCCAAAGGACTCCAAAAAGAGAGGGCGGAAGACAGATCTCCAAAGAACCATAGGGGTTGGAAAAATCCTGGTGGACTCAGGAAGGTATGCAAAGTTGACAAAGTATTACAGTCCTTCTCAAATTAGTTAAACCATGAAGCTTGTCTCTTGGAATTTAAGAGGGCTTAACAGCCCAGGAAAACAACGGATGTTGGGAAAAATGATCAAGATGGAAAAACCGCAGATGTGTTTCTTTCAGGAAACCAAGTGCAACAGTACTACGCTAGGCCGCTTTCTCACGAAAGCTTGGCCAGGTTGCAGATCAGTGGCTGTCGATGCTACGGGAGCTTCTGGGGGGCTAGCAATAGCATGGAACTCCCAAGCTGTCTCACTCTCAGATTTTCATGCCTCCCATCACCTTATACAGGCAACATTCCATATTCTAGGTACCAACGTTCATGGCAACCTATCCAATGTCTACTTTCCACAGGATTCCGACAGTAAAAGTGTGCTCCTTAACACCATTGAAGTATTAAGTAGGAATCGGCAACATCCTCTTTGGATAGTAGGTGGAGACTTCAACATGATAACCAAGATAGAGGAGAAGTCAGGAGGAAGAACAAGACTAGAACCAGAGGCGGATCGTTTCAAGGACTTCATACGATTGGCCTCTCTCATAGATCTACCATTTTGTAATGGTACCTTCACCTGGAGTAACCGCCGAGGGGGAAAGCATCAGATCTCTTCTAAACTTGATCGATTTCTGATTTCGGACAATGCGGTCCACCTTGGAGGCGATTTCTCGGCGGAAATACTAGCCCACACTGGGTCAGACCACTGGCCAATAGCCCTGCAATGGCAGAGACCAGGGGACCGCACCAGACGCCCTTTCTGCTTCGAAGCCTTTTGGCTCACTCATCCTGCATTCAAGGACTTCGTCAAAACCACCTGGGCCTCCTTTATCCCTCCGGAGGGCTCAAAAATGTATCGGTTTCAGCAACGATTATGGTTCCTAAAAAGTCATCTAAAGCGCTGGAATAGGGAGACTTTTGGGAACATATTTGAGGCGCAGCAGAAAATAAATAAAGAGCTGAAGGATCTTCATCAAAAAATAATTATTAATGGGCACACGGACGCAACTCTGGATCAGGAACGGCACCTATACGATCAGCTTGAGGAACGAAGGAAACAAGAGGAGATATATTGGCGACAAAAATCGAGGGTTAGATGGTTGCGAGAGGGAGAGCGCAACACTAAGTTCTTCCACAAAACAACAGTACAGAGGAGGATGCACAATAACATCCCCTTCATCCAGAACCAGCATGGGGCAAGAGTGGAGGAGCACAAGGAAATAGAACAGACCCTCCTCAGTCACTTCCAACAAGTACACAGGGAGCCAGCAGGGGACAGACAAAGGGAGATTGGGAAAATAACCAGCAACATTCCCAAGCTCGTAACAGAAGAACAAAACGAGCTCCTTATGCGCCCAATTCAGCCCCAGGAAGTTGATGAGGCAATGGCACAGCTTAAAGAAGGTAAGGCCCCTGGCCCGGATGGCTTCACCACAACGTTTTTTCATGATTTTTGGGATATGATTAAAAAGGATGTCTGGGAGATAGTAGAGGAATCTAGAGCATTGCGATGGATTCTTCCTTCCCTCAACTCCACGTTTATCGCCCTCATACCCAAAGAGGAGAACTCCATGACGCCTGACAAGTTCAGGCCCATTGCTCTCTGTAACGTCATATACAAAGTCATATCCAAAGTCGTCGCTAACAAGCTAAAACCTCTCCTTCCCATGCTCGTCTCTCCGGAACAGTCGGGCTATGTCGAAGGCAGACAGATTTTGGATGGTATCATTCTCTCGCATGAAATCATTCATTCGCTCAAGCAATCCAAGCAAGCAGGTATGTTGCTCAAGCTAGATCTATCCAAAGCTTTTGACAAACTCAGTTGGACCTACATACACCACATGTTGACAGCTTTTGGATTCTGCTCCTCTTGGGTTCGATGGATTATGAGTCTCATCACCTCCTCCCACTTCTCTATCCTGGTCAATGGATTCCCCTCTCGTCCCTTCAAGCCCTCTCGAGGTATAAGACAGGGAGATCCCCTCTCCCCCTTTCTTTTTGTGATCATGGCAAAAGGGCTAGGAAGGCACATCAAGCAAGCCCTCCTTTCTCATCACCTCAAAGGAATTTCTATCCACCACTCCCCTTCCTCCTCTCATCAACAATTTGTTGATGATACCATGCTCTACGGCTACCCTTCGGTCCAAGAAGCCTCCCATCTGAAATCTCTACTCAACGACTTTTCAGCTGCCTCTGGTACCCAAGTTAACTGCTCTAAATCTCAAATCTTCTTCTTCCACACCCCTCCTGTGGTCAAATCTGCTGTTTCCCGCATTCTAGGCTTTCGCACTGCCTCGCTCCCTTCCACTTACCTTGGAGCACCTCTCACAGCCTCTGCCTTAAAACAGCCAGCCTGGAAGATCCTGTTAGAAAAACTCGAGTCAAAGCTCTCTCTTTGGACTCTTCGCTCTCTCAATCTTGCTAGTTGAGTGGTACTGATAAAGTCTATTCTACAGGCTATGCCTCTCTACCTCTTCTCTATCTTGGCAGCCCCAAAGTGGGTATTAAAAAGACTAAGAAATCTGCAGTGAGACTTTCTATGGGGAAGCTCAGAGACAAATCGCAAATGGGCTTTGGTGAAATGGGACACTGTCTGCAGGCCCAAAATCAAGGGAGGCATTGGACTAAGGGATCCTGAGAACAGCAACACTATAATGAATGCTAAGATATGGTGGTAGTGGGTAACTAATCCGGACAAACTGTGGGCCAAAATATGGAAAGCCAAATACGCCAATAATAGGCCCCAAGAAGAACTAATCAGATTCACACCTACGGACAGAGGCTCACTCATCTGGAATGCAGCTAAGCAGCACTATCAACTCATACAAAAACATAGCTTTCGGGAGATCAGGAATGGGTGTACGGCTCGCTTCTGGAATGATGCATGGAATCAAATTCCCAGCCTCTCTAGCGTTTTTTCTCCAGAGGCAAATCAGCTCAGGCAGGAGCAGCAGCTGGCTACCGTCCACCAGTTCTGGACTCAAGAAACGGAGAATGGATTCAGACAATGGCTATCAAGTAATCAGATAACCAACAACGCTAATATTGTAGGAATAGATGAACTGGAGAACGAGTTAAAGAAAAGAAGCATCCGACATCAGGAAGGTGCGGATATTCTCAGATGGGGCTACTTACCGAAAGGGTCCTATTCCACCTCAGAGGCATATAATCTGGTCGGCGATTTTCCCATCAGGCCGGACCCTCTCTGGGGGAGAATCTGGAGCTTTAAAGCATGGCCTAAAATTACCCACTTCCTTTGGATGGTAGGACACAAGAAAATTCTCACCTGGGATAGGCTAAGAAGACGCAATTTTCAAGGTCCCTCTATATGTCACAACTGCTTCCAAAATGAGGAAACCCAGCAGCATCTTCTAGATACATGCCCTCTTGCCAAACAGATCTGGGACAAGATAAGCTTCAGATGCCAAAGACGATGCAAAGTAAACAATGATATCATTGACACCATCCGACAGTGGCCAAAAAGTCCCTACAGCTGCGCGATACTCAATTATCTCTGGAATATCATCCCGGGTATAACTCTATGGAACCTCTGGAAGGAAAGGAATCGACGCATTTTCAAAAATCAGAACTCCCCCATAGAAATAATCTGGAATCGACTGAAGGAAAATCTCAGAGAAACCATGCTCTTGCATCCTTGGACAAAAGAGGACTTCCCAACCGCAGACAATGAGAAAAATATTCTTGACAATTGGGAGCTACAGATACCTCAGGAATCCACTATGACACAGAGAATAAATAGAAACATCAAGGATAATAGCATATGGATACCCCCACCCATTAATACCTACAAACTCAACTTTGATGGGGCCTCCAAGGGCAACCCAGGTCAAGCAGGGTTTGGAGGCATTATTCGAGATTCTAAGGGTTCCCTCTTGCAGCTTTACTTTGGTAACATTGGATGGGATACCAACAACTCGGCTGAACTGGAAGGACTTTGGCAAGGACTATCTATAGCAAGGGAACTCAATCTACATCCACTGATGGTAGAAGGTGACTCCCAGATCATCATCAACATGGCCACATGAATACAGAATGGTTCTCAAACTAGGAAAGTGGCTCACAGTTGGAGACTTGAAGCAAGGCTGAATAACATTGAACGGGAGATGCACTACCACAGAGCACTCTCCTTTCTTCACACATGAAGAGAAGGCAACAAGACTGTTGACCTCCTAGCCAATTTGGGAGTGGATTGTTCCCTAACCCTTCTAAGAGGGAACCTGGACATCATCCCAAACTTTCAAAAGGCTCAAGACTGTAAGAGTCTCATCCAAAGCGATGCAGAGTTCCCAGATGCGGGTGAAGGCACGTCTCAGACGGACGAGACACATGCATAGCATGTGCTGCCCCGTGCCAGAGATAAGCAGTTATGGTCATACGCCGTCAAGAATTAAGGTTGGAAGGCTCGAGCTCCAGACATTCAATGCCGAGCAGAGGGACAGTATGGATGTTCAGAAAGCCATTAAGGCGGGCTCGCACCGAAGCCTCGAAGTGCTTATTCATACACAGGATGGCGTATTGCAATTTCATAACAAGGCTGAGCAAGGATTTATGCAGGGTCAGGGGAAACTGGATTGGGGGGACATTCCACCACCCTGCAGTGCAGTCACAGTATCTTGGGTATGCCACCATAGGGAAGGTCGTGAGGAAGAATTATAGGCCGAGCAGTTCAGGGATAAATTTAAGGCTCGACGCTCATGCAAAGCCTGGTCTGGGGAGGATTACTGCAACTTCAGTAGTTTGTGGTACTCCGAGCGGAAACGATGGCATAATTTATCTGGTGTTTGCGCTTCTATGGCAATTCAGCCTTCGAATTCTCCCACAGGGCACCGCGGGGTCATCATCCAGTTGGCAGAGGTCTTGGAACAGGGAAAACGTGGTGAAAGCTCAATGGCAAGGATTCGAGAGCGGCAGCCGAGCAGGAGAGGTCCAGGGAGAGGATCATCCTCTCGGCGCCCAGCAGAAGAGGAGCATCATCACTATTGCTGTTGCTACTGCCATCGGAGGGCGAAAGCAACACCATTGCAGGCTAGACAGTTCTTGGAGGTTGGTAGTGCGAGCACGGAAGAGACAGGGCTTCCGGCCTTTGGCTCTGTCATTTTCTCCTTGGGCAGCACGTCGGAGAACGCGGGCATCAATGCCCACATCTCAATCCTGTTCACCAAATCTCCTGAAGAAGCGGAAGATGGGGATCAACAAGGCACTTTGGAATCGCCTCAGGGAGATTCTGGAGAGAAAGATTCGGTCGCGCCACCACCAATGCCACCAGGCGGAGATGGAGTGGATGCAACAGCTGTGCAACCATCGTTGGAAGCTGGCAGCAGGGGGAAGGAACCCATGCAAGCCCCCTCGCCACCATTGGGGCCAGCACCTCCGGGCATCACCGAGGAGAAATGGAGGGCGATGTGGGAAGGCGTCGAAGAGGGCCATGGCGGGGCATACGTCATGGAGGACAAAAGCCTATGTGAGGAGGCTGAGGCACATCTTGCAGCTCTCCGTCCACCCTCCGCCCGATCCCAGGATTGAAGCAACACCGGGTAATTTAGTTTTGCATTATGGTTATGTTATCTGGCAGCAAACACCTCTGCCTCTATCTCGTTCATGTCTGAATGGTCTTTGGTCAATTCTCAACTCTGTTAAGTTCATGTTGGATCAGATTTGGCTGTCTGATAGCCATAATCTTCAGTCGATTTTAGTAATGCGCCCCTGCGTGGGCAGTCATGTGTCTATTTTGTGTAACGCTGCACCTTAGTGCTTTAGTTTTTATGTCGGCTGGGCCTCTCTGGAGAGACGATGTTAATTTTGAAAAGGGTTATGGGAAATTTAGCTGATGCTGCCCCTGCGTGGGAGCCTTTGAATGCTGGGAATTTTGTAGACACAGCCCCCGCGTGGGAGCTTTCTGTGCTCAAGCCAGAAATCTAGGGTGCAACTGCTGGCCCTGGACGGCATGCTTCACTGATTGTAAAAGTTTCAATGTACATATAATACAATAGTTTAGATAGTCTTTTACCGAGAAAAAAAAAAAACAATAGTGGGCTTCTATGGGCCACAATAATAACAATATGGGTACAACATGGGCAAAATAATAATAATAAGGGGCTATAATGAAAATAATAATAAGGGAATACACTAGTATTATAGGGACCTAACATACATCTAAATTTTATTTCAATATATCTTTCTCCCTAACTCTTATTTAGTGATATCTAGATCTTAAATTGATATTAGGAAAATATATATTTCCACGTGGCTCATTCAGAAGCTCATCTCGATACCGGTACCAATTCTCGATCATATTTTTGTTAAGGTCCCTATATTCTATACACATTCTTAATGTTTCATCTTTATTTTTGACTAACGCCACTAAGGAAGCAAACATACTTTTATTGTGTTTGATGTGTCCCATATCTAGCAACTCCTTTATGGTGTTTTCAATTTCTTCTCTAAACTTCTTGGGGTGCTGGTATTGAATACTGATGCTAGCTTAGAACCCTCCTCAAACTCTATAATATGTTCAAATCCTCTGTCTGGTGGTTTACAAGGAGGGATAACCTAAAAAATCTCTGATGCTTATCCAATAAGGCATGGATTTCTACTAAATAATGTCGATATTAATTTGATCCATTTTACTGGGAGATCATACATTGTGTGGCATAAGCTATATCCCCATGGTAAAATATAACTTCCATATTTTTTTCCATTACGACCTTTTGAGCCCCCATGGAAATTCCCTTGGGTAGTACTCTTTTCCCTTTGGGTGAACCCACTCCATCTCCATAGTTTTATAATCCTTCTAGTCTGTCCCAGTAGTGAGGAGCCACTACACTTCTAACACCACATTCAAGTGTCAGCCAAATCCACCACATAAAATCATCTAAAAGGGTGTAGTTCCCCATTTTTAACTTCATTTGGGTCACTTTACTTAAGCATGTCATTCATTTACCTCTTGCTACTTCCATGTCAAAGAATTCAAATTCATCAATTTCCAACTATCTTCTTAGCACTATAAATACATCAATAAAGTTATGGGTGGAATCCCCATGAATTAGAACTATGGCATGTTTTCCCTTTATGGCTCACATAATTAACTTGACCACCTGAAAGAAGGAAATGTGGTTTTTATGAGATAGTATAAGAATTCAAATCAACCACCTCACATAATGTAATTCGTCCCTTGAGTAATAGATACTTGACCTCAATTCTGGGCCAATTTTTTTACCTCCCGGAATGCTCTATAAATTCGACCCTCCTCAACACTAAACTCAAGTTATCCTGGGTCATTGAATTCAACCCTTATCCTTTCAATAATTCAATACTTAAGTGATAACAGATTGGCCCTTAGTAAACTCAACCCCTAGTACTGAACTTCTCAATGTAGATTTTCACCTCCTCAATTTGTCACTGATATTACCGCTGTAGAATCAATATGTAGGAATGAGATAATTGGATAGGGTGGCTTTGTATCCACCGAAACTAATGCCACTAGTTAATGTGTTTATTTCAACACCGAAATTGGGTTCTGAATGAGAACTAACAAACTCTGTTAACTAGACATAAGAACAACTATTTTGATAATTCTCCACACCTTCTCCCATAAATTCTCCTCTTTTAATAATGCATCCTCTTTTGAAAACCATGGGTAATACCATGGTAAGTACCATGGATCCCCTTTAATTTAATTATTATTTATTTTATTATAATGATCTATTTTTTTCTTGTCAATAACTTGTGGGATCTAAATTCCCTATGAATCCATATCCCATTTAGCTAATGACCAAAAGGGGACATTATGAACACACTTTAAGCCTCATGCTCTCTCCACCAAAGATGAATTCCATGGCTTCATCTCACAAATTAAATCATATATCATTGAGGAATTTTTTCAACACTTTGAAAGCATCCTTGACATTACATTATGATTCACTCCATAAGTTTCACTATGGCCATCTCACCACAACCTACATCGTATCCACCAAGTACCTTTGCATCTGCATCATTTCAGTGGCTCTTTCACAACATCTCTAACTTTTCATGCACATGGTTTCTACAATATCTTGGCCTCTATGGTCCAACAAAACCTCGTACCATGAGGCCAACATTGCCTGCAAGATCATGCCCCTGATCTCCTCCGACGTCATGAATCAACCCTCCACTCTTCACATGTTCTAATGCAGTGGCCTACTACATTGCATTTAAATTATTCATTGTGTGTTTCCTAAATGATTGCACTCATTCCTTTAGTCTCCATTTCAGGATTCCTTACAACCCACTGCATATGGTTCCCTAACAAGTGACCAGAATCTTGTTTCCCATAAAAACATTGTATGTTATGGTATCATTTGAAGAATGATGGCTAACACATTTTGAGTTAAGAGGAGGGTTTTGATAACTATAATATAGGCACTTTTTCCTTTTGAATTTCATCTCCAACAACATTTTTACATGGTAGGGAAAAATTTTGTTTCATGAATAACATTTTCAACAACTCAAACATATTACTATTATCCTTTACATTAGATCCATTTGTAGTGCGTATGGTTGGTGATATGCCAACTTAAATAGAGTGTCCTGACACACTATGAAGCCTAGATTTATGTGTTGAAAGACCTCCAAGTTCCTCTTTTCTTTGAGAAAACTGCAATCCCAAATATGTTTGCTTGTGACTATGGACACTTCCATTAAATATAGATTGGTATATTATAGGTATTACAACATCCTAGAGATATAGCTCCATCTACTCGTTTGACTGCTAGGCTACACAATTGATCTCATCTTGAGATAGAAATTGCAGATTTGCATCCTCACAGTCATCATCATTAGGCCTGCCAAGGTCCTGTCATTGTCACTATTGCTTATGCCACTATATTGTGATCATCTTATGCACTCTTCTATACTCAATTCAAGTTGGATATGCTATGTCAATATCTCCTTGGATTCCCAACCGTGCTGTTCATATTGAAATACATTTTCATACTCTACTTTCAGCCCAAATTTTAGACACATTCTTGGGTTGTCACATGATACAACACAAATACAATAGTTCAAATATCTCTGCTAGAAGAAAGGCCCTCCGTGATTCTTACTTTTTTATGTCAAATTTAATTCCCAAGCCATCTTAGACCTACCACATACATTGCACACAATATCATGCACACAGAGGCTCAATTCTTCCCATTTTTCACCAAGAAAAATAAACCCTTAGCAACAAAAACATCCTTTTGAAGACAAATACATCCACCTTCAGATCTGATACCAAATTAAGGTTTTAACCTTGTATATATAATAGATTAAAACAAATTTCTTAAAAACAGAAAATATATAATGACGAGAACAAAAAATATACACAATTTTTTTCTCTTGGAACCCAAAACCAGGAAAACCAATTTTTTTTTCATTATGTTCCTTTCAATGTTACAATACATTATATACATGCCAAGGCATTCATAAAACCCCAATCTATTAACCAATATTATAACATAACCGTAGTTCCTTTGACCATGTCTACAAAACCATGGGTAAAACCATGTGCAAAACCATGGGCAAAACCATGGGAAAAATCACCCAAAAAGCCTTTTTTGGGGCATTCCCTCAATCCTTGTGTAGGGGGCTACCATCGCCCTCCAATCCTCTTGAAAGGAGGGTTGTATATAACAAATAATATAGTCATTCAAGGACTATAACATATACCCAACATTCTCCCATTTGTTGTTTTATTTGCACACAAGGGGCCGCAAAGTACACAATCACCAATCCAAGGCAATAACGCCCATTGGTTCTCTACACCAAGAAAACTTCTTAGTGCTCACAAACGTTTTCAATGTATCACCAAAATTATTCAAAGTGTCCAATTTTACTAACAACACCTTTTTGTATTCTACCATATCCCTTGCAAAGTGATACTAAACATCAATATGCTTTGTTTTCAAATGATAAGCAGGGTCCTTTGCCAAGAAAATTGCACTTTGGCTACCATAATCTATCTCTATAGCTCATTGTACCAACCCCTTACCTAAACATAATATTTGTAAACATAGTATTTGTAACCAAATTTCTTCCTTGGTTGCATGAGTGGTTGGCACATATTCAAGTTTTGTAGTTGAAAGTTCCACTACAGACTGTCTCTTACTCATCCAACTAATAGATCCTCCAAATAGGTTAAAAACATAGCAACTTGTAGATCTTTTGTGATCGATATTTCCAATCTAGTTTGTATCAACAAATCCATGCATGTCTAACACTCTTTCCAATCTTGGTCTTCCTTGATAACACAAACCATAATAATTGGTGCCATGCAGGTACCTAAAAACACTCTTTATTGGTATCCAATGCTCCTTCCTTAGTTTAAACGTGAACTTGCTTAATACTCCCATTGCATGTGAATGTATGGTCTCGTATAGACCATTGCATACATCAAGATTCCTATTGCACTCGCATATGGAACACATGACATGTACTCCTCTTCTTCTTGTGCCTTGGGACACTGTTTTGCAGACAAATTTACACGTATAGGAATAGGAACCTTCACTGGTTTACTATCCTACATATTAAACCTCTACAATATTGCATCAACATACTTCCTCTGATTTAACTAGAGCTTCCTATTTTCTCAATCTCTTTTAATTTCCATGCATAAAACAAATTTTTTAGCACCAAGATCCTTCATGTCGAATTTACAGGACAATTGGGTCTTCACATCTTAGATAATTTCTCTTTCATTTCCAATCAACATCATACCATTCATAGATAAGACCAAATAAATAACACAATCACAAATTAATTTAAAATACACACAGTGATCCATTTTTCCCCTTACGAATCAAAGTCCCTATATATATATATATATATATATATATATATTATATATATATATATATATATATATATATATATATATATATATATATATATATATATATATATATTATATATATATATATATATATATATATATTACCAAAATTATTGATATCACATCAATGGTGACTACTTTAACACATACAAACCTTTTTAGCCTACATACCAATTCATTCTTACCCTTCACTGAAAAGCCTTCTAGTAACTCGATGTAGATCTCTTCTTCCAGGTCATAGTGTAGGAATGATTTATTCACATCCATCCATTCTACCTCAAAATAAAAAGTAACATCAATAGATAAAATCAATCTAATAGAATATAACTTGGCAAGATGAGAAAAAATATCACCAAAATCAATTCCTGACACTTGGGAATAACCTTTTGCTACTAACCGAGATTTTTATTTGTCCACATTTCTTTCTACATTCATCTTATTCTTAAACACCCATTTTCTACTAATGGGTATTCTTCTAGTTGGAAACTCCACCAAATTCCAAACCTCATTCTTGTCCAAGGCTGCCATTTCTTCAACCATGGCCTTTTTCTAGAGTTTTTCATCCTCTAAATCTACTACCTCCCTAACACTTCTAGGATCATCATTAGTAATAGATAAAGTAAAATTTAAATTGAAATCATATGGAGTATATATGGCTAGCTTCTTTCCTGACATTATCTCCTCAAAACTTGCTTCTGTGGTTCTTCTTCTTCTTATTCTTGTTCTTTTGTGGAGTTTGAATCTTCATCCTTTAGATCAAACTCTATCTTCTCTAGTTCATATGTCCTTTTTAGGACTTCCTATTTCATGACATCCTTCAATTCTCTAAATACCACATCTCGATTTTAAACAACCTTCTTTGTTTTGAAGTTCCAAAGCTTGTAATATTTTAAACCTTTTTTATACCAAATAAAGATGCACCTTTCAGATTTACTATCAAACTTGGTTCTTTTTTCCTTTGGAACATGTACATATGAATCATAAAAAATACCTTAATATGTGTAGGAGAGGGTTTCTTAAGAATCCATACCTCATGTAGAGTCTTATCCTCTAACACCGATGAAGGTAATATTAACCAAGTAACACACAATATCCATTACCTTTTCCCAAAATTCTTGTCCTAACCCAACACCACTAAGCATGTTCCTTGCCTTTTCCATAAGCTTCATGTTTATCCTTTTTGACACTCCATTTTTTAAATTTTTGTATGGATTAGTATTCTACCGTGCTATACCACACTTCTTACAGAACTCTTTGAATTCCTTCTTGTAGAAATTGCCATCATTATTTGTCCTCAACACAATCTTCTTCTTTGCCTGATTTTCCACCAAAACCTTAAATTCTTTAAACCAGTCAAAGACTTTATATTTCTTCTTAAGGAAATATATCCATGTATTCTTCTAGAAGTCATATATAAATGAGATGCAGTACACATATTTAGCTAGTGATGGAACCAACACTAGTCTGAACGCATCACTATGTACTAGCTCTAATATTCCTTTTGCCATCTTAGAACGAGAGGAAAACCTCACCCAAATCTTCTTCCCATATGCATAATGTTCATAGAAATCAAAATTTAGAGATTAATTAGACATACGTTCTACCATGCAATTACCATGTAATATTCAAAGGAACTTCTCCAATATGTCCCAGTATTTGATGCCAAAACATAGTATTTTCTCCAAAGCCTACAAGGTTTTTTGCTCCAATTTTAGGAAAAGCATAATTGTTTCACCCATAAATAACAATACTACCCAAAAAATTATACAAAGATCTGATCCAAACTCCCCTCATCAATACTAATTCTCCTCGAACCATCTTGTATGTATGTTTCTCAAACATTGTCTTTACACTTGCATAATCCATATTGCTTAAATAAATTAGATTTGTAGCCAATCCTAGAATTTGCATAACACTAGGAAGTGTTCTAATCCTTCCAATTATCAACTTATACTTGATTTTTCCTCATTCTATGATTATGTTTTTCGCATCATCACCTAGGAAGTTTTCACCGCCATTATACCTCTCGTATTCACAGAACCACTCCCTATGGGGATTCTTAAGGATGCACCTAATTCAATCATCCATGCCTCATGATCTACATGTGTACTATAAGAAGCCAAGTACACATCCACACCTTCTTTTGAGGTATTTTTAGCCTTTGTAAAAGGAGCATCATCATATGCCTTTCCTATCTTAGGAGTTTTAGATCTACAATATTTCTTGTAGTTCCCTTGTTTTTCACATTTCTGGCATACCTTTATAATTTTTCTTGGAGATTAAGATCTACCTCTAGATTTATATCTCCCACTTTAGGACTTATTTCTATTTATGTCTGTTCTAGGTGCATCCTCTTACAGACAATGCATCTCCATTATGGCTCTCTTTTTTTTTCCACCTCATCTCCCACAAAAAAAATTATGAGACTATTTCATCAAATTTTAAAGTATTTACATTCCTACCTATGATGACACCCAGACTATCCCATGAGTTTGGTAGAGAACATAACAAATTAATGCACTTATCCTCATCTAAAATACTAATATTGATAAATAATAATTAACTTACCATACCATTGAAGGTGTTTATATGATCTCTCATTGAATCTCCATCCCTCATCCTTAGGTTATACAACTTCTTCTCTAGGAACAATTTATTTATGAGGTACTTCAACGGATACAAAGTCCTTTACTTGTCCCACAAAAATTTTGATATAACTTCTCATGAAACATTCAATAATAATGAATTTGAGACACCCAACCATATTGTGTTCTTTTCCTTATGATCCAACTTGGTATAGTATTTTTTCAACATAGCCATTAGTTTGTCACTTGGATTTAGAATGGTCCACTGATCGTTATCCACAAATTGATCCTCCATCTTGAGCTTCCACAACTCAAAACTCTGTCCATTTAATTTTTTGATCTCTATAATTTCCACGGTTTGCAATTTCCTTTCACCATAAGAATCAATCTAGTAGATATCCCACTATAGTAGGGTTTACAATAGGACCGAGAAAAACCTCTTAGCCCAAAAGGGCATCCCATTGAAGCCAAAACCGCTTTCATACCAAATGTAGAAAATTGTACTAAAGAAATATTAAATTTTCTAAGATTTAGAAAGAGGAACAAATATTTACCACAAGAATAATTAAACCAATAACACAAACAAAAACAACAAAAAATACAAACATAAACACCAATATTTACCCAGGGAAAACCCCAACTCCAAGGAAAACCCCAGCCTATACAAATTTCATTAATCTCGCTAGCCAAAACCCTAGTTAAGTTGGCCAAGTGAGTCTTAACCACTCACATCCTTGGCACCATTACAATAAATTATTTCAAGCCGCTTAAATGCTCCATTACATGTAGTCCATGGGAAAATTAACATGGAAACCAAAATACCATGGGCCCAAAACCACTACTATTTACCTAATCAACTTTGACTCTTTCCTTAAGTCAAGTTTACCTAATATATTTTAGATGCCCAAATTGTTGAGTAGGATGTATTAGAGGATATAATTATATCATTGATAGGAGTCCTCAAGGATGGTGCAAAAAGGGGAAAGAGACATGAAATAGGTGTGCTTGCTTAATTGTTGAGTTATATGCCTATTGATGATGAACTTGTTAAATGTATTCATCATTGTGGTGCAAATATTTCCTTGGTAACATTTTTGGCATCTATTGGTTTGAATAATGTAATGTCTTTAGATGGTTTATAAGCCCTTTCTATATTCGCTAGAGTAAAGAAAGGTGGGGGTTCCAATATTCCAACATGGGCAATAATTTTTGAATTATCTAACATCTTGGAACCATTAGTTAAAATTGAACAACGTGGATAGTTGATGGAAACAATCTAAATAAATTGCAAAAATTAAGGTAAGACAATAATAGAACCTTAAATTGAAGTTGTAATGGATTAATCATGGGAAATGATTTTCATGACAAATCTATAAGAGATTTTTATACTATGGCATTAGCTGTTATGTCTTCCATATGAACGAAAATGATTGAACCATAATATATCTACAAAATTCATTGTCACGAAAGAAAATGGAGGATATATTTGTTGATTTTGGACCAATAATGCAAAAATTGAACCAAAATCTATAAACTTAAATTTAAATAAGTCCTCTTTTGATTTTGAGGAAAGCTCATATGGAAGAAGCTTTATTAGGGGTTCAATCATAAAAAATTCCTACTCTAGTGCAAAAATTGGTCCACTAATGCATAATGTCAAAATAGAAATTAGTCAATAGTTGATAAATGACTATACATATTTTTGGGATGACTCTAATTTGAGATGGGAAGAAACAAAAGCTCAACATTTCATCCTTTGAAGGAAATCATTATCCCTTGGTGATGAAATTATGCCATTTATTGTCTCAAAATTTTGTGACAACAAACTAGAAAGAAAAAAACACATATAGAAGACCAATAAGAGAACTTAAGGACTAGAAACAACACATTAAAAATGTTGTAAATAGATTGAAATATGTATTTTGTTATAAAAATCACTAAACATTTGTCTCCCTTTTCTGCTTATTTCAATATTCTTGTTTTACATCATTCACTAGCCACCACTAGTGTGCAAGCTCTCAGTTGTGATGTATTTGAGAAGCCACCTCCTCCAGGCCACTACCTAATAGAACCTACCACTTCTGCAACTATATGTAGACCCAACCTACTACAGGCTCCAACATATTGAAGGCCCCAACCTATTAAAGGACCCAACCTCCAATATTTTCTTAGGGCACCAACTAAAGGAAGCTACTACTGCTGACACTAGAAAGCCACCACTTTGTTAGAAAAATCAAAAAGGAAGAAAGATTTTATTTATGTTGATACTTACTTGTGATATTCTTATGTTTTCTTATATTCCTCTTTCGTATTCATTTCATCAAGAAATTATCAAAACGATAGCAAAGATCACAGACACCAGATATAGGTGGAAAACAAGGGAAAAACCCCTAGCTAATGGAAAACCTAGTCAAAAACTCTTCCTTAATAACTTCCTAAGATAATCCAAGACTCTAACAAAGTTCCTCCACACCAATTCAACCTTTTCTTCCTTCTATAGATGATAACCTTTCCAAAAATAACTTCGACCTAGTTGATAATTTCGTTAGGGATCCAACCCAAAAGGACTAGGGTTTCCATAACAATACTAAATCATCATTATCAAAACCCAAAACATCAAAAGAATAATATTTGATAGATTTCAACAGTAACCCTAAGTAGACTAGGTTTTTCACATTAGCATTGACATACCCTTAGGTTACATTTTTATATAGAACCTATTAGGGTTCTACAGACATAGTGATTTTAATGAGGATGGATTTAATCTAATGATTAATCTCCCAAACAATAATCTATATGATCCAAAGGTCCTAGACTTAACACTTGTTAGTAATGTAAATCATATTTCTTTGAATAAATGTACATACCTATATTAGGAAGAGAAGCAAAACTTATAGTATAAGACATACCTTTGAGTTTATACAAATCTTATAGGACATCAATTCCAATATAACTTCTATGCTTTGTCTTGTGAAGTCTTATTTATAATCCTTGAGCATATCAACAAGATTTTCCTAAACAAGGAAAATATAAAAGAAATATTAGCATCTAGTATAAACACATATAGATAAGAAAATGAAAAAAAAAACATAAAAGATAATACAAGGAGTAAGATACTTATATTTTGAAAAATTGTGAGGGCTCCCTCTTAATCCAATCTTGAGGGATACCTATATATTTTGCAAAACAATTCAACAATATATTTCCAAATAATTTTAAACCTGTAAGTGTTATAAATCAAAATACAAGACAAATAAAAAACTTAGAGTAGAAAGACATAGCCTCTAAGAGTCCCTAGAAAATAAGTCTTTGACTTCAATTTCTTCCTTCTTGTTATTCTTTACAGGTCATTCATCAAAAACATTTGCATATTCCATTTCTCTCTTCTTATTTCTCGGATTGTTAGGACAATCACTTTTATAGTGACCCATCTTGTGATAGTTGTAACATTCGATTTTAGATATGTCTATCTTCCTTCTAGGCCATTTAGACTTCTTGAATGATCCTTTGCTCTTGTGATGAGAAGAGTAGGAATTTGAAACTTTTTTTCTTCATTCTCTTTATTTCTTACTAGAGAAACTATGACTTCTTCTTGACTGCATGCATTCCATAATTGTTCGAATGTAGGAGTCTCCATCCAGTTGTTGATACCTGATGAGAAGGAGAAGCGTAGTGATTACACGTTCCTTCTTTGGTACTATCTCATCAATTGCCTAGATTTCATCTCTTATTCTAGCTATTCTCACAATGAAAGATGCCACAATGTCTTCCTTTGTCATATTTATAGATCTTAGTTCATTTTTAAGGCTTGTTATTTGAAAAATATTCTTTATAGTGAATAATTTTGATAACTCCTTATACATCTCTTGAGTATAGTCTATGTTGGATATATAAGGGATGAGGTTATCCTTTTTTTCATGCCCTCTAGTTAGATGTTCCTTCTAGCTTGTTTTCTCCCTTAATTGAGTTAGACATTGTCCTTGAAGATGATAAACTTGAATTCTTATATGTTCCTTTTAATGAGACTTATTCAAAGATTCTTATAACTGCTTATTCTCCTTTCAATGGATCTTTGAGATGCCTTTTTCCCTTCACCTTATATTTGATACCATGTTAGAAAAATTAGAAAGGCAAAAATATTTTCTTTATGTTGATAGTTACTTTTGATATTATTATTTTTTCTTATGTTCCTCCTTTATCTTATTTTCATAAGGAAATTACTAAAACAATAGCAAAAAAATCATAAACACTAGATATAGGTAGACAACCAAGTAAAAACCCTTATCTAAGGGAAAATCTGGTCATTAACTCTTCCTTAATAACTTCCAGAGATAATTGAAGGCTCTAACAAAATTCATCCACACCAAGTTAACCTTTTCTTCCTTCTATAGATGATATCCTTTCCAAAAATAACTTTGATGTAGTAGCATCAACTTGTAGCAGCAAAATAACTCCAATTCAACATTAACTTCGACCTAACAGCTATCCCAACAAAAAATTTGACCCAATAGTTATCCCAACAACAACTTCAACCCGACAATTAGCCTAACAACTTCGACCCATTAATTAGCCATTAATAACTTCGACCCAAAAGTTAGCACTTCAATCTTCGAGTAGTAAACTAGAAAATCCACACGTGTGAGAGAGAGATGACCCAAAACTTTGATCTTGATATTTCCAACATTTCTTCTCCTATTCTTTGAATTTCACACATTTTCTGCCTCTATGTCTTGGATATCAAACTTGTGAGTGAGATGTGTCAAAATGAATTTGAATTGTTTGTATATAAAGACTTCTAGTGACGTTGATTTAACCAGTTTAAGGCCGACTTAATCTCCTTGAGGCCAACTTGATGTGGAGGTGACAAATAACTTATTTGAATTAATAATAAATATTTTTACATGATTCAAAAGCCCAAGAAGGGTCTCCTTAAATGGAAAATGACTCTAATGACTTGAAATAAATCCTAGATCTCCTCAATGGTTACTTTGACCTAAAAATGATGGCCCAAGCATGAAACCCATGCTTTAATAAGTCATATTAATAATAATAAAAAATATAATTTTCATTCTTTTGATAAATTCATTTCATTGTGACCCAAATGCAATTTATGAAGATTGAGCCTAGTTAGATTCTTCAACACATTTTCCATTGAACGACTCAAACTTCAAACCCTAGTGGACCACATTTCATATATTGTCAGACTAGATTCGCCTCTTCTCATACTCTACTCAAGAACCTCTCTACTAACTTTGACAATATACAATACGAGCTCAAGATCATCAACTTCAATACCAACTATTCTCTACTCACCATATATATCATCAAGTTGTCAAACCGTAGAAATATACATACACCAAAAATATTTGCCTTATACTTTGCTCATCATACCCACTCAACAACAACATTTGATCAATACACCAACATTATCTTGTCAAACCCCGATGACGATGGAAACAAAATCACACACCTCTTTGATGATATAACACACTCAAAAATACCAACAAACAAAATTTGATCATCAACATACTAAGGTAGCAACACTTTGTAGAAATATGGTGATAGAATTGCAACGTCTCAAGCAATTTAATCTAAATCAAGAGACACAATTATGCTACTTCTCTGCAAAAATTAATTCACAATTTAGAAAAACATTTACAAACATGCATCAATCACACACACAAGTACACACATTTATCTAGGGGAAACCAACTGGTAAAAACCCCTTAACTCTGATTGCATTAATCAAATGAATAAAGAATGTATTAAATTGCTTGCTCACCCTAAGCTCAACCTGCAAAAGAATAATTGTTCTCTTTGCTCAAAGAGAAGCTATGACCTAGAATTAGTCAATTTATACCTCCACTTGAGCTCCTATTTCTTTGCACAAATCCTAAGGATTTTGGCCCCTATGTTTTAGTAATTTCCTCCAAATTGATTGTGCAATCCCCAAGGATTGATCTCTGATTGCATGCAACACCTATACACTCAAAATTAGTCTACAATTGATGTTACACTACCTTAGAATCTCCACCATAGCTGAGAAATTCAAATTCCTTTCATGAATGATCTATTTTTGGTTGATTTATCAGTCAACTAGATGATCACTGAGTTAGAATCTTGTCCCACTGCACAACTGACCTCAAACTAGTTCTATCAACAATTAGAACTAGTTTAACTAAATACAACTGGAAATACCTTAACCATATTGCTACAAATTAGAAATCACACATGCATAACTGAACTCCAAGCCCTCTAACTTGAATTTAATGAGCTAATTGAGTGAAAATATCCATATCACTTCAGTTAAATACCTCCAAGTTGTCTACAAATGTGGAATTTTAGAATTTTCTAAATTTGACAAAGGAAAAGTCAAATTGATGCTTTCTTTCTACATTTTTTAACGCTCCCTCTTAGAAAGAAAGGGATAATCAACTACCCCTATCATTCACTTGTGGATTTCAAACTTCCCTCTTTATAAAGTTTTACATAGTATTTGGTCACACCTCTTGTACTTCCCTGTGTCATACCCTGGAGTGCCCAAATCTTGACAATTATGCAGTGTACCCATCTTGATATGCAATCCAGATCCTCCCTGAAGAACTAATGAAACGTTTACTTGATATTTTCCTGAGAAAAATGAGATAAAAACAATAATTTCTGGGTCAATGCAACTGTGACACTGGCCACTCATATTGGTGGTAGGTTGCACCATATAAGCCTCGCCCTGCCAACATAGATTTTTCCTAGATACTCATGCTGATCCGTAAAAGGAAAGTTTTCCCATAGACGAGGAGAAGCTTCGTGATCTAGAGGCTTCCAGAATGACTAGATGGGTGATGTTCGTTGTGGATGTGATTGAATTATCCTAATATTACCCTTTTATCTTATCCATATGAGCTTCCTCCTTGAGATGAGGACCTTCCCCTATCTTTGGTGAGATCCTAACTCCCTCTCCCTACCTATAAATTCATCCTCTTCCATTCCCAAATGGTTGGTCTCTAATTATTTGCACCCTTATGCTAAGATAATGCCTACATGCTATTCATTTTGGCTTAGAGAAGGAGTTCCTATAGAGCTTGAGCTTGGACTTGGAAATTCACTCAAGGAGGTCTTCCAACATCAAGGCCTAGTTTGTATGCTTCCTCTTTTGTTTATTAATATATACAGCTTCTGGTTGACTTTCCATAAATGCTTGTTAAGTGGATTACATTTGATCATGCTTGTTGCATTGTTATGATTTGTTGTGGCTTTGGCCTCTTTTGAAAGTATTCAAATGTTATGAGCAGAAATGACTAAGCTTGAGGAGCAAGTGATCAAGATATTCAACAAAGGAGTACATGATAGCATCAGAGCATGGTAGGTCTCCTTCCTCTTCTCTTATTTCGATTTTAATCTAGGAAAGTGTCTTGTAGATTGTCTCATTTGCTGCTAGACCCACTCATTGGTCTAGATGGACTGTCTATGTCCATAGAGAGGATTTACCTACATAACGAAATGGTGACTCCATTAGGGAAACTATAACATTTCCATCACTTTCTTCAATGTGATCCTCTAATTAGTTTGACCAACCATCGATTTATAATATTTTTTGCATCACTTTAGGTTTATACAGTCATTGGTTGTTGCTTGAGGGTGTTCAGACTAGTCTGATTTTTCAAACTTTTGGTTTTTTTCCTTCTTTTCCTTGCCTAGCCATTTTATGGTTTCACGGAAGTGTTGCTAGCATTGATTTTGGATTAACAGTCGTGTTGTTTTGCCTTGCAACACTACTTTTCCTTTCATAGGTGCACTAATCCCAAAGGCTAGAGAAAAATTAGGGTTTCCTCTCATTTTCAGTGTGTCTCAACCTTTGTGAGTGTTTTTCCATTGTGATCTCATTGTGTTTTCCTTGATTGTTGTCCTTAGGTGGTTGCAATTGTCTCTTTGCTTATGTTGGTGTGTGTTTGAAATTAAGTTGTCTTCTAGGGTTTATAGGTCTAGGTTACCCTTCACTCATCACTTGGATTCTCTTTGTGAGATCGATTGCCTCCATTTAAGAGTTTTACTGCAACCAGGACACCATTTTCAAGTTGATTTCAGTTCATATTTGTGAAGTTGTTTTCATTAGTATTGGATCACATTTTTAATTTGAAAATTACTTTTGATCCATTTTCAAATGTAGATTACAATTGTTTGCTTTGGTGACACTAAAAGTATATTCTTGTTTTTATTTCATTGTTTCAAAAAGGAAAGTGAAAGGATATCTTCATTTAAGTATTTTTTAAACATTTTGTTTATTCGAAACCAAAGTGAATGAAATTTTCATTTTAGTTGTTTTGAAATCCATTTTTCCTTTGCTTATGCATTAGTTTGAATTTTGAATCAAAGAGAAAGAAAAAAAAATATTAGTGCATCTTAGTGAAAGAAAGTGATTTTGTTTCTCATATGACTACATTTTGGCATTGCATTCATTAGTGGAAGTGAAACAATAGTTTTCATTATTTACATCTTGCATTTGAAAAGTTAGGGAGATATGTTTTGATGCATTTTTCTTGATTGATGCATTTTTTAGTTATCTCTCTTCCTTCATTAGTTTAGCTTTCATCGAATGAAAAGCTTTCCTTTTTCTCATTTAGTTGCATCAAAGGAATTCAAGTGACATCGTTTAGCCATAAAATTGAAACCTAATTTAAGATAAACTTAAATTTACCTCAATTAAACTAAGGAGCATTTGTAACCTAACACAAATATCTAGAGGTCTAGGTAGATATGTGTTCTGACGTATTTAAAGATAGAATTTGTCATTAGCTATCTACATTGTATCCCGGGGGTGAAACCTCATTCCAGTATGGAAGTATATTGAAGGTTAACCAATACTTTCAGGTATATTGGAGGCACTTCAGTATGGCAAGTATATGGGAATTCTCTCACTGAACGGTTATGCATTAGACATTGATAACATAGACTTGTGATCCACGTACTGTCGAGTATCTATTGGGAGACCCCACTAGGTTGCTATCTTTTAGCCACAGGTAACCGAGTTTTCCACCTTGTAAACGTGATACACCGAATACAACATTCGGGGAGATTGGTCATCATACGTCAAGTCCTTGGTTTCCCATAAGGTGTATATTATGGTTCATAGATACTTGGTAAACCCTCTTGCCTAATATAACACTTTTTGATTTATTTTTTGTTTTAAGTTATAAAATTAATTGCCAACGATAATATGTCGAACCCATTCAGTTGATTCTTGACCTCATATTGAGTAATTCATTGTAAATTTTAATTTAAAATCCCTCAACGAAATCATATTTTCTCCTTTTTTCTTTTGAGAGAAATTCATCATGATTGAACCATTACATTCACCTCACCGTTCCCTTTCATCATATGATACTGAAGGGTCATCACAAGGAGTTCGTCTTGAACTTTCACAGTCACTTGAAGTTCAAGGATTTGAACTTGGAACTGTCCCAAGTATCCAACCCCTTTATTCTCGTCCCTCACATCAAGACTCATCATCATCTCAAGAGTCTAATACAAAAACCCCTAAGAGGCCACAAAGGTTTGTTTTATTCCCTTCGAATCTACTTTTTGATCCGTTGGTGATATCTCCTCAACAACCTTATAGTCCATATGATCAATATAATGTTCTTTTGGAGTTATCTCCACGACCATCTCAGATTCCCCCTCACCAACTATTTCCAATTCTGGCTTCAAAATGTGAGTTTCCAACCTCTCCTTGAGGTACTTTGGAATTTTCTGCTACTCACACTCCTAGTGTTGATAAGTATTTCGAATACGACTTTCCACTATAATGTTTTCCTTATGTAGTAAGAGTTCCTTCTCAACCACCTCCTCAAAATAGTGGGCTTGTGCTTCCACATGGTTATACCACCTTAGCTCAACTAGTTTCAGGAAATCCCAGTGCTTCTTTATTATACAAAAATCCAGTTTGGTCATCGAATGCTATGCCTACTTTTGGTCCATTTATTCCTAATGTGACCTCTCATATCCCTGTGCAAACTAAAATTACTTCAATTATGATTCAACCGACTATTCCAACACAACCGTTACCTTCATTCCAACCTACAATCCCAATGCAACCTGTTATCCTCTACATTTTCCTAAGCTAAGGAGGAGATTGAAAGAGGTATCCTCGAACCACTTTCAGCTCAGTAGCTAGCCCTACTGAACTAGAGAAGGATCTCTCAAAGGATTTGCCAATGAATAACTGCAAAGAACACGGTTTTAGGCTAGATATGCAAGTTTGTTTTGAGTATTTGTGAATTTAGGGTTTTAAGTTTGTTGGACTAGGGTTTAGAGCAGGTAATTAGGCCTAGGTTTCAAGTATGTAGTAACAAGTATAAAGAGGAGCTAGGTATCAGTGCGTTACAATGAACTTAGAGTGTTTGTCAATGTAATATAGATTTGTGAGTTTAAGAGAACCTAATGAGCATGTGAAAGAATGAATTCATTAGCTTTAGAAGAAAAGAAACACAAGTATGATTTCCACATAAACAGAGCTTAAATTCAAGATTTTTATCTATATAACTACAAGGAAATTCATAGGAAGAAGATAAATCATGTGAAGAGAGATGATTTATCCATTAGAAATTCATAGAAAAATTAAAAAACATCATAGACTCACTGAACTAGAGTTCCTGAAATATAGATGCAATTGCTCCTGTATTAGCTGAAGAGAACATAAGGTACAAACCTTCTCCAAAAACGTCCAACCCCTATCTCTGAATGAGAATTGATACCTATAGACTCAATTGAACCAATTCCCCACCTTTAGGAGTTGAATTCCTAGGTGGTGGAATTGTTTCCAATATTCTCTCAACCAACAGATGAGAGTGAGAAGGTCAAATACAAACACTTCTTTTAGACTTTGTTTTGGAATTTTCTTCCTTAATGCAGCTTATTAAACCATAAAAAAAAAACCTATCATGTCTTTTTATTTCATTATTACATCATATAACCTCAAACTACTTCAATTACATCATCAGTTTTGACTTTGACCAAGTCAAACTGAAAACTAGGAAATTACACAGTGAAATTTAAATGAAAATCATAGAAATTTGCAGAAGCGCAAGGCCCACTTTGGGCCCACTTTAAGGTGCATTTCTGAGTTCCAAATTGAGATTTGAAAGAAAATTCAACTTTATTTTCCTGTCTATTTTCCATAACACTTTTAATTTTTTTAAATTACCTGTGGGAAGGCCTTCAAGCACTCATTCTCCCAAGGTGTCTCTGAAAGCGCAACACCTATCAAAAAGAGGGGCAGAATGTTGATTTTTGACCCATTTTTCTCTTTTTTCTCAAAATTTGGGTGTTCTCTGAGAAAAATTATGAAATGGGTTTTGAGAGGAGGTCGTGATATTTCCAAAACTGCAAACCATTTGTCATTTGGAGGCTTGAGGAAAAAGTGCAGCGCCAAGGCGCTGCGCTTCTGTGACTAGACAATTTTCTGAATTTGGCACCAAAATAGTAAAAAACTAAAAATGCTCTGAAATCATTCAAAATTGGTCATGAGATGCAAAATGATGTATTTCAAGCCCTCATGGATGCTTCAACAATCATCTCCAAGTTATCCCTCTCATCTCTGTCCTTTAGGGTTTCCTTCAGCTTGTTTTCCAAGTGCTTGAGCTTGATGTTACATATCATGTTTCTAGTTTGACAGTGATGTGCTATGTGCCTTAGTAGATGGTTATCTTTGTTGGATTTGTCAAGAAGCTTTTCTAGGTGGTCATTGACCTTATATAACCAATACTCTCTATCCTCATTAATAACCAAGGAAATTATGTCCTCCAGGTCTAAGTCTTCATCTAGCAAACTGTGTCCTTTCTCCTCCTTTAATTCCTTTTTGAGTCCCTTGGTCCTTAGCCTCTTTTTCCTGCCTTGTTTTTCAGTTTCCTTGGGTTCACTAGGCTCCAACACTTCTTTTCCTTTGCTTTCTTACTGCAACAATTTAGTTTTCTCTTTCTCCTGATGAGTTGTCTAGCTTTTAGCTGATTGTTTTCTTGTTCTAGGAAGGAGATAACAAACCTTGCTCTTGCCATGTTGTCCATGAGTTATTTGATATGAGAATCCTTCTCTTTGATGATCTACTGCATGTTTGAAGGCTCATTTGTTGTTTCCAAGTCCACCAATTCATATTCATGCTCAATTAAGCCTTCATCCTGTACATGTGATCCTTGTTTTGCTGATGTAGAAGGCTTGGCCATTTTCTCAACTTAAGAAGTAAACACAAGCATTTTTCATCTTTGATAAATTCTAGTCACCTCAGGTCTAGGTGCCTTAGGAACCTACACTAATTGGCTTGATGATCCTACCTCCATCTGCTATGTTGGTATATTTTGATGCTGGAAGTG
This sequence comes from Pinus taeda, assembly GCA_000404065.3. Taxonomy (NCBI): domain Eukaryota; kingdom Viridiplantae; phylum Streptophyta; class Pinopsida; order Pinales; family Pinaceae; genus Pinus; species Pinus taeda. The sequence goes on along the minus strand of APFE030280753.1, from coordinate 3,753 downwards.
AAACAATAGTTTCATGCCATTGCAAAGCTATCTCTATGAATGAATCCCATGGCATGTTCTTCTCTGCAAGCTGATGGAGAACTACATTATTTATCAAGATATTATGAAAAAGGCTAGGGTAGTATTCTTTGTCTTTCACCTATACCTTCTCAAACATTTTAACAAGGCTTCTACATAGATAATTGCACATGTTGAGAGGTTTTTGAGCTGTGAAGTGCATTAGAAGCCAGATGTGATATGCATACAATCTAGAAAACCTTCCCTCATAGGTGAAAAACTTCATGATAACCTTCATTAATGGTGAATACTTATCCAACATGTACCTAAATGGTATATTGTGTGTATGAGTCTCCCTGCAGGGTGTTTTCAAGAAAACCTGTAATGTTCAAGATCCAAATTCATACCCTTAAACCAGTATTCTACATGATCAGGTATCCCTGTAGCAAGTGAAATTACATCCACTAAAAATGTAAACTCAATCCATACTATGATGGCCCTTTCCCCTTTCAGATGAGTGGCAATCCAATTAGTCAACTATTCATGAAAACCTACTTCACATACCCTTTTGCAAAACTCTAGATAATTTACATCTTCAAAACACTACTTGATGAAGGGTGATGAGTTGATTTCGTTACAGTTGTTAGGCTTATATCTGAGGATTTTTCCTCCTTTTTGGTGTTTTTTATTCTCTAGTGAAGAATCTCCCTCCATGATGGTAGAAACCCTAGATGACAATAAAATGGAAAAATAGTGAGGAATGAGTGGAAAGATGAAATGAGGGGTTTGAGGAATGGAAATGATGGTAGGGAAATTTTTAGAATATGAATAGGGGCTGCAAGAAACTTATAAAGCTTAAATTAAGTGAAATGAGGAAAAGGAATGTTTAGAAGAAATTGAAAAATAGAGCTACTAGGAAATCTGCTCAAAATGCTAGGTATGAGCTAGGGTTTAGGTAAAGGTGAGGCAATTTGATGATTGATAGGTTATTTAGTGACTCAAAGTGTATCTTAAACATTTACAAAGGTGTGAGGTGGAATATTTACATCTTTTCAATGTCAAAACTAGACAAACCATCAACTACACTATCTTGCAACATGAAAATTTCACCTAAACCCTAGATGAAGAGAACTTGCATTTACATTCTTCTTGCCAAAGGAAAAAGGTAAGAAAATTGTTATACTTACTTGTGGACAAGCTTAGGTTAGAAAAAAATTAGATTTCAAGATCCAAAATGGAATTTGGGTGAGTTTTAAAGAGTTTCGAGCTACTATGGCACAAGTGCAGCACAGTGTCCAGAAGCGTAGCACCGGCCTCAGAAGCGTAGTACAGTCTTTAGAAGTGCAATGCCACCAATTTTTACCAAAAATTCCAAAAAAACCCATGTTGTTTCACTAATGGAGGGAAGAGATCGATGAAAAAGGGAGAATAGGAAGTAAATGAAATAATTTTGGGACCTTTTGGGTTTTTATAGGCAAAATATGTTTCCCTTTTGAATAAAAATGGGCCCCACATACCTTTCCAAAAAATGATTTTTCACCTTTTAAATTGGGCCACTTTGGAGAGCTAAAGCCTAAGTTTCCCTTTATCTTTTTGAACAGTAAGACTTCTTCTTTTGGAACCTTGAGATTGCAACCATGAAGAACTTATGAAAATTCATAAAACTTAAGCAAATAGTTGCTTATCATGATTGATTTAATGCCAGATTTTATGTATGGAATGAGGATGGACCTTAAAACCTTAATGACTTAATGAAGACATGAAACTGAGTGGGATGGTAATGATGTTTACTGATATAATGAAAACATCCTTTTTATTATGATTCCTTAATCTAAGTGAAGTAAGCGACCAACATGTGTGATTTTTTCAAAAGAATGAAGACATTGCTAGAAAAACTAGCCAACGACTAAATTTTACTCTGAAAACCTAGTGACATGATAAAATTTGACCTTGAGACTCCTAATAGACTTGGTGACTGCATATTTAATCACTGGAGACAGGAAAACAAGACTAACACTGACATTGGCTCCATCTAGGGATGGCATCTCCTTGGACATTTCAAGAACACCGTAGACCAAGTAGCCTTATTCATTGGGAAATGGAGTCAAAAATGCAGAAAACTAAACTATAACTGAAAATTGACTAACTATTTGACATGACAGGACTGTAAAAGTAAAATAAAATTAGTAGCTGGTCAAATAAGGCTTATGGCCTTCTCCTCAGGCTTCAAACTCCTATGATAGCCACTTAGATACTGGAACATCAAAACAAACCAGTATGTGCAATGGTGGTGAGAATTTGCAGAAATTGTTTCAAACATGGTAGTGCTTGAGAAGCCTACCATTGATCGCTCCTCCTAAAAAATATTCTCCATTCATTTCCTCCAATAGAAAATAATTCTTCCATTTGAAAGCTGAAATTTTTTATGGTCCTTTCCACAAATTTTCAAATTTTCCATGTTTGCCTTTCTCTTCATTTCTTGCATCCCAAAGGAGAACCACATTTTAATTGTAGCATTTTCTAAAGAAGAAGAAGAAGAAGACTCATACTTGCAGGTTTCTGATATGTTCATTTGATCTCCATGGTATTCCGACATTGTTTATGTCTTATAGCATTTAAATGCTCCACCAAAAGTTCCCAAAGGTAAAACTAGATCTTTAAAGTTGAAAGCTTCAAATTATTGTGTTCTTGATGGTTTTTTATACTGGAAAGACCCTAGTGGTGTGTTGTTGAACAGTTTGGCAGAAAATGAAGCAAAGGATGTGATGAAATATTTTCACAAAGGAGACTGTGGTGGCCATCGCTTCTGGAAGACTACAACAAATAAGATTTTGAGAGTTGGCTTCTATTGGCCCACTCTTTCTTCTGATGTATATAAAATAGTGATGACCTGCCATGAATGTCATTTTCATTTTTTTCAAGGAAAAAGAAAACTCTTTCCATTACCCTTGCATCCCATTTCAATCACAGCTCCTTTCCAGCAATGGGGTCTTGACTTCATTGGTGATATCCATCCTTCATCATCAGCACAGAACAAATGGATCTTGACAGCCACGGACTTCTTTACAAAATGGATTGAGGCAATCCCAACCAGGAAAGCTACTAATTCTATTATCATTCAATTTATTGAATCTAATAAGTTGTCTAGATTTGGTTGCCCATAGAAAATAATCACTGATAATGCTTCTCCTTTCAAGTCAAAAAGGATGGAGGAGTTTTATGCTAAGTACCTGTTAAATTGGCAACTAGGGTCAAACTCCATGTTGGTCAGCTTATTTATGGAAGCTAATATTTTTATTGGATCCCTCTCATCGAGAGGTGTAGGATTGATCCAAAGATCATCCGATTCCGATAAGTATTTATGGATATATGAATTTATTTTGTTTATGTAATTATTATCAAGCCAACCAGCTCTTATGTAGGCTCTAGAAGCCCAAACATCATGTCTATTCAATCATCCACCTTTAATATAAATATAAGAGGATTTGATGTCATTTAGACTCACTCTTTAGGTGATCTCCTCTCCACGTCTTGGGTTTTTGGAAAAGGAGAAATAGCAAAGAGTATGATGCCCTAGCTGCAAAATGATGCCCTAATCCTACGCAAGACAAGAAGACATCTATTCGCTGGCAAATGATGAATTTCTATATGATGTTCATCTCTATACACTGTTCAAGAAATCTGATGCAAGGTGAAACCCTATACGCTGACACATGGGAAACCATATACACTGTATGCTGCTCATGTATATATATA